>VXAU01002350.1:1832186-1907393 GCA_013399695.1 Formicarius rufipectus | reverse complement strand
TTTTTTCCCCTTAAAATCTGTAACACAAACCTACATAAGTACTACATTACCAGTAGTTCCCATTTTCTTTTATGTGAAAAGAGAAAGTCTTGAAGGGGAGAACAGCAGTTCTCAATGTCTTCCTCATCCTTTTGGCAACCTCCTGACTAAATTTCTTTTTTACAAATGGACTTTATAAAGGATTGCATTTTCTATTGTTCAGACTTCCATTTTCTGAGAACAGTTTAGATGTTTGGTTTTGCCCACAATTCAATTTCTGGCTCAGCTGTGTTCACAGAAAGAGATGCTGTGTTACACGGAAAGGTTAAACTTTGCCAATATACATTATGCGGTAAATGACATTAGATGCTTCTGCAGAGTGGAACTAATTCTTTCCTTACCGTGACTGAAGACTCTTAATCCTGCATAACATGTCTAGATGACCTGCTGAATACTGTTCAATGACATCTTTGACATCATATGGGCGAAGTGTTTCCTTAAACTTTCTCTTTGCAACATGAAATTTCATAATTCTGCGGTAAAAAAATATTTCACATGTTAATTTGTAACAGTTGTGAAACTATGATATATTTCACTGACAGAATTCAATAGCTCATTTTTAAATGCACTATAGCTATCCCTTTGAATTGTTGTTTAAGAGACATCAGGTAATGCTATTTTAAACACTATAGAGCATGTTTAGTATATCACTATATACTTGGTTTGTTTGTTTTTGGTTTTTTTTGTATTAGGTGCCTGATATGAAAGGCACTGAAGTACATGCCTAACTTAAACCTGGGATTAGTTCTACTCACTTGAGTGAGATATTCTGTAAGTTACTTTTGTGCATAAGTTACTTCTTTATAGAGGAAAGATTTTTCTGATGAATGGATTACACAAACATAAATAGTAGTATCCTTTTACTGTGTTCATTTTAAGTTCCTTGCTCTCTACTTTAGTAAAAAAAAAAAAAAAGCACCCATTTGATTTTTCATCAGCTTTTATTTTTTAACTAACATTCAGGCCCAAGTATTTATTTTTAATTTATTTACCTGACTTAAGATCACATTTTGCAGGCTAAAGAGAAGTTTTCATGTTTATTCTCTACTGGAGTCTATGGAAGTGATTGCTTAATTAGCATTCATGATTTTTTTTGGTGAATTTTACTGCAGGACTGTAAGTTTCCGATAACAATAAATATCCAAAATTGATGAATGGCATATGTTTTCTAATGTGAGACTTGCACAAGTTTCTGTGGTATGGGAACATGTGATGTCCAGTGAGTAGCTCTTCTTAGAATGAAAAGCTTGATACTAAATTGCAAATTTTAAATAATAGAAATGAAAAATACAGAAAGTAAATAACAGTGAGATGATTTTTCCAGGTCAGCTGGTAAAACCTGAAGCTTTCCTTGGTTTATATAAGAACTTCAGAAGGGAGAAGAGTTCCATTCAAGAACTGGGAAAGAAGCCAAGGGATCAGGTGTGTTAGCTATTCTGATCTGTGCAACAGAGCTTATGAATTCCCATTAGGGCCAAACTGCTGATATTTGCTATCTATTGTAATTGAAAAAGCAGAGACAGTAAATTGGTATCCTATTCCAAATGCCAATATTTAATGTTAATATATTTCTTCTTTATTATAATATGTATTTAGCAGCTGTAAGACAATGAATTATAACAAAACCGACAACTTGGCTCTTACTCTCTGATAAAAATAGATTAGGAATGTTTTAGTGGAATTTAGAAAAAAACATACTTCATTTAGTTAGGACAGACATTATGATAATAGATATGTAGAGTTAGATTGATAGTATAGAGTGATCCTCTACTGTTTTTTTTATAATATGTAAATATTCTTTCAAATTATGTCAGCCTTTTCTCCCAGTGCTTAGGTTGTTGATATTTCCCATTCTATTAACTTTCAGTTAAAAATGAGATTATTTGTCACTGGTATAGAGCTTGAACTATGATTCTGATTGTAGAAATTAAAAATGGAAAAGGTCTATTAGGAGTAGTCCATCAACACAGCTCAGGACTGGTGTCCATGCAGTTTTAAAAATATCAGATGATGCACTTTCCTCATTTGCATTGCCACCTTGTTCTGCAGACCAATGGCATCTTTAGCAATCTGAAGGTCTCTGAAGGTGGGATGAACCTGGGATGCAGATTTTATTTTCTTTTACTGTCAAATAATGCCAGAATGTTTGGTTTATAAGACCCTGACGGCCCAGTCTTCTGGAAGTTAGTTCTTTATTCAGGTTACAAATAATAAATGATGTAGCTGACATACAAAATGGTATAATAATTTTGCTGTTATTATTATGTTTTGGTGGTCACAATTTTTTACATCATGCTCTTGATAAAGTAAAACTATGAAACTCTATTAAAAAAGCAGAGTCAGAGTATTAATGGCATAATTAAGACAACTGGATTTACCACAACTGGGTGATTTTACAAGAGAAGAGACAGAAGACTAATTTTTATTAACAACCATGGAAGTTTCTTAATCAGTGTGCACAAAAGTCTTCATTACTGCTTTGCAGTTTTATAACACTTTTTTTTTTTTTTTTGCTCATCAAGACAGTTTGTTCATAGTGTTCAGAACTCAAACACAGAACTGAAAGCTTCATAGCTTTATCAGTAAGGTGTGTCTGCTATTTCTGGTTTAGGTATTAGGATGTGTAATTCCATCTTAATTAAATTCATCAGGGTTTGGAACAAACCCATTTTGCTTACTTCTTTTTCTTCAAATATACAAAACTTTACATAAACTGTTCACAAAAACCCTGAAGTGTTATAGAAGACTAGCATTCTAAAAGCCTGCAGTTAATTAAGAAAAAGAAAACCTGAATTCTCTCAGTGACGGAGCCTAGCAACTGCTTTGCAGTTATTAAATTTGGTTGAATTTCCATAGTTATTTATTGCTAGTTTTAAAAACTCAGTTGGCTTCCTCTGTCTTGAAATAAGTATGTGAATGGTTGTAATTGTAATCTTTACTGTGGGGCTGGTGAGGCAGTGGAACAGGTTGCCCACAGAAGCTGTGGATGCCCCATCCCTGAGAGTGTTCAAGGCCAGGTTGGTTGGGGCTTTGAGCACCTTGGTCTCGCAGAACATGTCCCTGCCCTTGGCAGGGGAGTTGGAAATAGATAAGCATTAAGACCTCTTCCAACTACCCCAAACCATTCTATGATTCTGTGATTGTGTGATTCTATGTGCTTGAACACCCATCCCGATAGATTTCTACAGCTATATAAAATGTATGTTCCTGTGGGATAAAAAAGAATTTTGCGGGCACTGGCGAGTAAGCTATCCCTACATAAAGGGGGAAATGAGAACAAAGTTATTCATACTCTAATTATTTGGAGCACCAGCCTTTAACTCGGACAGGACACGGCAAACGAGCCCGGGTTGTAATTTCCATCTGCACCATCAGAGGGCAAACAAGACTCATCATAGACCTATCTGAGTCGCCACTGGCTGCACTGAACTGCTGGTACTCAACTAGCAGCAGTGACTGAAAGGAGGAATCAACCCCAAATAAGAAAGCCATACGGTCCCCATGACTTTTTAAAACATTGTTTGTATGTTTAAATCACTGTATGACTTGTAGCAATGTGGTATTTTATAACTCAAATCTAATCCAATAGATGATACACTTTTGTAAACGCACCCAAGTCACAAGGATGACAATTTTCTGGTAAGAATTAGCCAAAAAAAGTAGCTTATTTCAGTGATGCATCCAGAGGACAGCAGAAAAAAAGTCTTGGGTTGAAGCAGACCAATGCATAGAATGCTTTGTCTAGAATTAATGTCTAAACCACAGGTCCTGCTAATTTTATCACGTTCCCTGTTACTTCGTGGAAAGTTACAGGTCCAATACCAACTTCTGTCTTGTTGACTCCTAGCATCCAAAAGCAGCACCCATTTCATTTATCTGTTTTCAAATGCAGGATCAGCACTGCTCTAAAATCTACATGCTTTCCGTACATGCAGATTGCATATCTTCCCTGGCATTCATTACATTTTTGTTTCCATTCTTGTTGACCCTTCCATAATTAAAAGGTTTTCTGTTTGTCACTATGAGCGTTTTGCTGAGACTGTTAGAACATCTAACTAAGTTAGAACATCTCTAATCCTCTGTGCAGCCTTGTCATACTTGTTTTAATTTTTAAACCTGTCATGTCAGTCTTGTCACTATCTCAGGAAGAAACAGTTTTATTCTACTGAGATTCAGGTAAAATCATACATGGTTACTGCCTTGAATATTAAAAGGCAGGTAGGTTGTTTTACCCATAGCCAGATGAGGTGACCACAGGTTGTTTGCTCCCCTACTACATCAGGAAAGCAGATGCAAAGAGATATAGCTATGCTGGTTCTTCTCTCTCTCTCTATCCTTACCTTTCCAAATAACCCTTTGTCCTGGTATAACTGCAATGTGCAGAAGAGATCAGGATCCAACACAGAGATGCCAACAGACAAAGATGCTTGAGAGACAGTTCTACTACATGTGGGCTGAACGAGTCAAAACTGCCTCCTCTCTCGGGTCTTGACTTGGACTAATCTGTTCTCTAGGAGCAGAGATACTGTTTTCTCCCAAGCATGGTGCTGTCCTAGCCAAAGACATATCTAAGAGCCTTTCCTAGGCTCTCAAGAGCATCTGGGCAGAAAATATGTGTTTGGATTTAAAAGAAAAAGGGGATTCTGAAACATCACATTGAACAAATTCATAATGGCTGCTAAAATATATATTTTATAGGTGCTAGAGAAACATTGCAAAGACTGAAAATAAATGGTAAATTATGTTTTCCATCTTTGTCTATTAAATATGTATGACTATTCAACTATACAGTTTGTCAGCTCAAGAATTCTCAAGTTTCATTATGTTAGCTACATTTATTATTATTTTTCATTAACAACAAAGGAAAACATATCTTTGCAATCACAAAAGAGAGAAAAGACCTATTAGGTCAGTATGTTCATCTTCCTGACATTGCAGTTATTTTCTATTGCATATTTATTTATGCTGCTCAAATCTTATAATTCATAAATAGTAAATAATTCCATAATTTTCATTGTGGAGAGTATTATAGAACAGAGTATCTCTTGCTATGGAAAATGATCAGTGATATCACAATATGTGGAAACAATTTTGCTCATCTTCTTTTTAGTCTCTTTTATACACATTTATTCTGAACTAAGAGTTGGAAAATGCAATGTTTTTTGTTAAGCTCCAGGAACTCTGCAGGATATTAGTGGCTTTTAGTTCACAATAAGACTGGGGATAAGTCGAGTAGTGTTACAAAACCTGCTGACACAAAGGCTCAGTGTACTGCTAGCAAGAACTGCTTTGTGCACTGCTCTGATCCCAGCCAGAGGCTGCAGAGGAGCAGGATTGATCCTGCCCTGGACCAAGGCATGCTGTGGAACACACCATCTTTCACCACACTACCCATCTGTTTCCTACTTACCCAAATGCATCAAGCAGCTTTTCCTTACTTTCCCTACTCCCTCACAGCTGATCTTGCCTGGCAGAGAGCTTTTAGTAAGGGGGAATGGAGGAGGCAGCATACAAGATGAAAGACTCGGTTTAGGAGGCTCCAAGATCTGGTTCATAGCTTAACATGTTACCAGACAGGTCTGCCTGGTGGATCTTCAGTAGGACTGGTTGAGAGTCCTATTTTTTTTTGAAAAGGCCAAAATCTTATGAACTTTTTCAGGAAGGGATTATTTTCTCCATAGTCTGTTTTTACCATTTCAAAATGAAAATTTAGGGAGTTTTTTGTTTAAAATAAAAAATGTGTTTTGAACAATAAAGTAGTCCTGGAAAAAATGTCAAACTGTAAACAAAGTCAAAACTGAAGCAGTACACTTTGAAATTACCAAAATTAAAGACTATAAATAATCCAGTTTTTGTCTTTTGCTATTTTAAGGCTGCCCAACCTGAGAGTAACCAGCACATTTTAGGTTCCCTTCACAGAAAAAAACTCCAACCACAACTGATTTGATTCCAAAACTGAGAGAGGACGTATCTCTGTAAATCCACAGGTATGAATTAATTTTGCTAATTTAATTTTCTGCCCAAAATAAAAGGGCCATTTCTGTCATTGTAAAGCAATTTGTACCCAGCCCTAAGCAGGAAAAAGTAATTATTGTCCCGTATTGCAAATTTCCAAGTTGCTGTATCAAGAATGGATTCAACTGTCTGTATTTATATTTGGGGTCTTTTCATAGTGTTTCATGAAGCTATGCAAGTGCCTTCTTGTCTTCATCTGATTCTGTAGAGCAGCATGAAGGGAAAAACAGCCTTTACCCTCCCCTATTGCCTTTGCAATTCAAAGCTGTTTCTAAAAACAAACTTCAAAATGAGGCACAAAGTTTCCATATAGTCAGATGTTATCGTCTTGAAATTCTACCGTTACTACATAGAGTCTCAGATCCTTCTTCAGATGTTTGCATAGATGCCAGTGTAGACAGGTAACAGACACTCTGAATAATCAGAAAGAGGTGTATCAGCTACCTGATGAACTGAATTGTCAGCCTCTTGATTTTGAGAGATTAAAGTGCAGCATTTTACAGTACTTTAGAGATGTATGTTTCTGAAGCAAGATGCACGTGCCACTTGTAATCTAGGGAAACACTACCATTTGCAGGAAGATGGGAAAAATTCATGGCTAGTGGATAGCAAGTGGATGTTCTGATTCTCAACCTCAGTGGTAAAATGAGTTGTCTTTCTGACAAGTCAACCATGCAAAGAAAAAGTTGGAGATAATCTAAATATTTAATTATCATTAGTTAAATAGTACATGAATGAAACAATCAAACAGTTGCATCTTTGCTCTTCTTATTCGAACATTTCTATGGATGGCACTGTGGAGAAAATTTGCCAACTATGTCCTTTATATTTGGTTGCTTTCCATTTGAGCTGATAATGACCAAGAGAACCAAGCAAAAATGCAGATGATGCACTGAACAATACAGTGGCACCTTAGAAAACAAGCGCCATGAATTATTAAATGATCAAGTTGATCTTAAGGAATTTGGACACTATTAAGAATGAGATAATTTCTTCTATTGCTTGCAAGTACAAATGTCAAGGTGCACCTGGAACCAAGAGTCAACCAGTCTGTTTAAAATGCAGCATCACAGACAAGGGTCTTTGGCACTAAAGTCAATGGAGTATGCTGTTGTTCCTAATTTGAGCATTTTCCATTTGAGGGAGTAGGCTTGCCTTGTAGGTGGTTGTCCACTGTGTAAAAGGATTTCTGTCACCTGCTGAAGCATTTCTGGCAGGAGATGGTTCTCATCAGTGACATTTGAGTTGTCAGTTGCAGTGGCTGTGGACACGGGCCTGGTATCTGACATGTCCTGTGAGGTCATTTCCAGGAAGGTTGGAAAGATGGTTGGAAAAGATGTCTGCAATTGATTTGTCAAGCTCTCTGTACTAGTAGAAACAGCCTTACTCAATGTCTGTCTTTATTTTAATCAGTGGAAGAAGGGGAATGAAATACAAATAGTCCATAGGTTATCACTGTATGAAATTAAGCAATTGAAAGCTAGAGCTTTTTCTGCCTATACTGCTGAGAAAACTCAGGGAAGAGTTGCCCTGCAGGAAAACATAATCTTTCCATAGGTTTTTGCAGAAATTCCTTTTGGCTGCTGCCTGCCTGTCTCCCTGCCTGCCTGCAAAAAGGGTGCTGGACACTGATATAGCTGTGATACAGAGTCAGTGGAGGGCCCTCCAGCAATAACCTCAGGTTTTGTGCTATCAGATAGGGAGTGCTTGAGTTCTTCTAGTTTGCTTGCTGATGTGCACTTTATGGTGGTGATTTAATCTGTCAGGATTTGCACTTCAAAATATTCTGGAACATGAGGAGCTTTGGCAGTCTCAAGAGTATGAATGCTAAGTTAAAACTTTGAATACAGGTAATTTTATAAGTTCCAGTGCACTTTGCAGCTTTCATGGAAAAGAAGGATACTATCAGTTATAAATTATTTGGGTTATATTTAGTTCAGTGGATAGTGGTAGGCAAGGTTTTGCACAACTGAGTGAATGTAATTATTCTGCTGTCATCAGAAGAAATTTGCAATAAAAGTCTTACAACCATTTCAGGAATATGCAAATGCAATAAAACTCTACAGTTTTAAAGGAAATAACTTTTCCAGGCAAGGTGATACATATTCAATAAAAATATGTCAAATTGTATTTTGGATTAAAGAAAATATAATGGAAATTATGTCCTTTACTGTTGTCTGTGTAAAATTATATAACATTTTCAGATATTGAAAAGCTGATAACAAAACATATAAAATATTTCAATTTAACTAAAATACTGATAAAAAGGAAGCATAATATGTCAGTATGAGCTATGCAATGAATATAGCCATGTAATAAGTTCAACTATCATTTTATGGTTTGGTGTGCAGTTTATTTCGTAACCAAAGAAATCTCGAGTTAATTATTTTTTACTCACCTGATTGCTCTGATGACTGTTTTAAGAGCAGGGGTGAGATCTTCTACTGACACATCACACTGGCAGCCTTTGTCATCATAAACATCATCTGTTCCAAGACCGGTGTCAGCTGCAAAATGCAAGAGTAGACTAAACAAGAGGCATTTAAAAATCTACTCCTTAGTGTTTTCTAACAGGTTGCACAGTGGTTTTGGTAAAATAAAGACTACAAATCAAGTATGACAGAGCTTCTTCAGTTTACAAACTATAAGATGCACCTGTGTGTGCCTATGCTTGTGCCATAAACACGTGGGTAATCCCAGTGTAAATAGTGAAAATTAGAAAGGAAGAATGCCCTGTTATTTTTAAACAAATAATAGTTGAGTCCCAGTATGTCTGTTCCTAATGTCCCATGGTTTTTCATCACATTCTCTGTCTTATGGGAAAGTGGTGAGCTAACAGATATAATGGCAGAATCAAAAGATGCTGAAGCTATATTGTTACTATTTTACCACTGTGGATCAACCTGACCTTGAGGACAAAGGAGAAGATCCATTTAATTTAATAAGGAGGTGGTGGAATGATCCAACACTTCATTACAGGTGAAAATAAACAAAGCACCTTTTTACCAAAGATGAAAAGAGAATGACATTCATCATGAATCCATTACCACCTTAAACCTCAGAGCCATGTAGGTATCGCAGCCTTCCTTTGGCATAGGATCTTAATCCAAGTTACCGTATTTATTTACCTGAAAAAAACATGGATCCTTTAGCGTTTCCTAATACTGCTTCTGCACAGTTACCATCTGAGAATTATCTAGAAGTTTCAGAAGTGCCCATTGTACCTGATTGCACAAATAAAATAGGTACTGAGGCATGACCAAGAGGTTTACAACTTAAAATGTGCGGGAATTCAAATGGAGCAAGAAGGGCAGGGTCAGGGGTGCTTGTACTTCACATATGTTTCAAAGGTACGTGAAGTATAGGAAAATTCGTGAGGGTAGATGTTTTTTCCTCCCAAATCATCTTTCTTCAACTGTATAAAGTCCAAGTACCCAGGTGAAGAATTTCACTCAAGACCAGGGTATTTCATCATGTAAGTTTCTGTGCTTCATGAGGAAGAGAGTATAAAATGAAAATGTGACATGAAACAGAGAACAAAAAGATGGGATTCAGTAACCTTCAGTAACAGAGATTTCTTCCCAGTCCTATGTCCCTACCAACATTCACGCTGTTATTTAAAACATAGGTTTAGTCACTTCAAGTAAATCATTTCAGGGGCTTCTGTTATAAGCAGAGTTGAAACACAGACACAAATGATTACAGGACATTTTTTCAAGTCCCTTTTTCAGGGAGATGGCAAATTAAAGACAAAAAGTATTATTTGTCAGTCAGAAGTGCCTGAAAATTTCATGGTACCTTCTAAAACTAATAGGAATGTTATCTTGGCATAAACAGCATTGTACATTTTTCAGAACTGGTATTGCTGCATTGCTTTCTTCACAGATTTAATGTTCATGCATACTAATTTTTTTTATGACTCTGGGTAGTTCATTACTCTTGGGAACTAGTACATTTATAAGGAACATCTGTAGTTTTGAAGAACAGGTGATTTTGTCATTGGCAGATAATCAGTTTAATAAAGAAAGATGGCTTATAGCCAACTTAATAGTATGTTTAAGTCCACATGAAAAAATCAAATGCAACAATAAAAAATAATTTTTAGATTGTTAAAGTGTAACAGTAAAAGTAAAGTATTTTCATACAAAATTTTGAAATCTCCCCTTCTGTGCTATTGCTTTAGTCATGCCTACGATTGTGCCAGGAGTGCTTTTTTGTTGCACTCTTTTGCAAACTTTCCTCCTGACTCGGCTTATCTTATTGATAAAATACATGTCTCTCCACATATCCTGACTCAATAACATTTAGATCCCTGCCCAGTAGTGTGACTAACTGAAATAAACTATGTCATTAGTTTGATGGGTATATACACTGCCTAAACTCTCCTCTCAGAACGTGCCAAGTATTCCACAACACTTAACTTTCCAGGAGTCACATCTCATCAGCCTCTCCAGTTACTTCTCCCAGTGCAGAAATCTCCCAACTCATTTCTAAGTGCCATATTCAAATCAGAGCTTTTTATGCTACTGGTCTTTCCAGTGACTCTCTAAGGTTTGAATCTATCCTGTTATGCCAGTGTAGGTTATGAAAAGTTCTGCTAAGAACACAAGAGCTATAACCATGTAAACGCAGTGAAACAGGAGACTACAACTTGGCAGTTTAAAAGAAACATGTTTCTGAATGGTTGTCTCACTGATACGGTTCCTGGGTCCTTTGCCAAGTACAATGTCATTAATAACAGGGCTTCCTTAATGCAGTATATCTTTGCAGAACAGTTTTGAGAAGTGTGGTGCAATTACAATGTTCCATATTGCTCCCTTGTGGATACAAAAATCGACAAAATTCAGCAAAATTTTTAGATAGATGCTGGAAAATTCTTATAAATTTAAGCCATCTTTAAGAAGAGATGCCACTCCTAATAAATCACCTTTTTTCTTTTTAATATTCCACTCATATCAATTTCCTTCCTTATGGCAGACACTCAATACCACATGTCAATAAAGCTTGTAAAAAGCTATAAACTTTGCTTGATTCCTATGGGAACAATTCATATTTCTTTTGAACACTGAGCAAACCTGGGAAAAAGTTTGGGAAATGCACAGCAGCAATCTGGAGAAAAAAATTCCAGCTGAAAACACCACTGAAATCAAAGTTCACATTCTGATCAATTTTTCCACTGGAAGCTTAAGTTGTGTACCACATAGTTATGAGGTGAGATCTACTTGCATCCCTTCTGTCCCCCTCAAGTTCATCCTTAGAGGTCAGAGTTGAATTGGGGTCAGCTTGGCTGCTTTAGTAGCTCCAGCTGTTCGAATCCCTGCCAGTTCCCAGTTCGAGCTAAGCTACATCCTCCAAGCTGCTGTCTGTTCACAGAGAGAGCCCTCCCCAAACATTAACAGGGTAGGTTGTGGTGCCAGTACCAACTCACGTGTAGCCCTGCACACATCTACTTCTGGCTGCTCTTCCAAGGGTTAGCCCTGGTCCATCTTTCTCTCTAGGAACCTTTACCACTAGCTAAGCACAGCTTTCAAGTCTGTTGCTCAGGCAGCTCACAAATATGGTCTCTTAATACACATTTAGACAAACCCCTGCAAGTCACTCTAAGGACTGTCAGCCCATTTGACAATCCTGAAACAATTCCCTCTTTTTCTAATTCCTGAATATTTACAGTGCAGTATGTGTTTTGATCCTAAACAAAGAAAGTGTTTATTTCACAACTGGTGAGGCACCTGCCATTGCCTTACAATCTTTGACATTATTTATTTTGGGCTACAGTCAGGTCTTTGCTGCTTTTCAATTTCTTCTTCTTGCTTCCTGAAGGGCAGTCTTTGATTTACTCACACAGCAAACTATCAATTACCAAGAAATAGAAGAGGTACGCACAAGGCAGTAAACTTGTCTTGATATTTCCATTTGTCACAGTATTTATTCATTCTTCATGCAAGTTCTAGTCATTTATGATCACCCCAAATGATTGGGCAAAAAAATTACACTGTTCTGAAACAGACAAAAAATTTAGAAGTTTGTAGCTGCACTTCATATGGCTCTGTGCAAAAGTTATGCACAAGGCTTGGTTTATTACTTCTGTGAACATCATGTGCCCTTTCTTAGAAGTGCTTTCTGTTGTTTAATAAAATGCTTTGGCATTGGGAAAACTGTGACAACTATGACATCCAGCCATAGTCTTTATCATTCAAAATCCAGAGTTTGACTTGGGAATTGATGTACAAGCAATTCATAATGCAGTTTCACAGCCTGTTCTCTACCCTGTTCAGCAGCCTCACCTGAATGCAGAGCTGCTCTGGCTGCCCAGGGTGGCAGTGCAGGGCACCCCAATGTGACACACTCAACATTCATTATCTACATGAGTAGCCAGAAAGACAAGGAGTGGATAGTTAAGTGCATCTAACTTCTGGGCAAGTAAAGTTAGACATCAGTTCAAAGCTTTTGGAGCGCAGGTTGTCCCCATGGGAAGTGTCGATGCACAGGCCTGCTGCAGGAGTGCCCAGGCAGCTGCTTTAGCATTAGACTCCAAACAGCCTTACTCTTACATGACTGCTGAGCTCAGATGACCCCTCTTGTTCAAGAAGCAATGCTGGCAGCTTACTACCCTCATTATTCTGCTCTTTCAGCCCCCTTTGCAAGCAAATAGAACCTCTGCTGTGCTGCTCTATGTAATGCCTAGAATGTCTACAAGGGAGTTGTGTTTCACGCAACTTTACCCTGCTGTTGAAGTACCTTTCTTCACCCTGAGCATTTACTGTGGTGAGTTAGGGATTTATCCTATGTTCTCTGAAAAATGGAGATATACTATGCATATTTTACAGTATTACCACACGTTATAATGCATAGAATGTTTCACAAAATCACACTTTTTTCTCTCAAAAATTATTC
Source organism: Formicarius rufipectus (assembly GCA_013399695.1). NCBI lineage: Eukaryota > Metazoa > Chordata > Aves > Passeriformes > Formicariidae > Formicarius > Formicarius rufipectus. The sequence continues at coordinate 1,894,445 of VXAU01002350.1, read as the reverse complement.
TAGGTACGAGTATCTTCATGGGTTTTGTTCTTACGATTCATGCAATTTCCCTTTATCAAAATTAAATGTGTCTCAGCATAGTGTTTTTGTTTAAGTATGTTTCTTGGAAGTTCTCACTTCTTCACAAGCTCTCCTTATTTTCTTTTTTATTGAACCATGGATACAAAATCCCTTTGCTACTCCTAGAACTGATTTACTTTTCAATTTGCCTTTCTTTTAAAACATTGACAAGCCAACTCTCTTTCAGTACATAGTTCACCTAATTTGTTATACTGTGATTGCTTGATAAGTCTCACAGGAAAAATCAACTCAAAACAGCAACACTAATTGCGATGGAACTTAATCACATACTTAATATGAACGCCCAAATCTCCCCCAAAGTGGGAAAGGTGGCAGCATATGTTTATATGCTTTCCAGAGCAGAGGCCAGAAAAAGGGGGCCCAAGGGAGTGAATCATGGATTTATTTCCTTGATCTCTGGAAAAAAATAAAACCAAAGGAAAGGGTTTCTTCTAATCATGAAAGAAGGAAGGGGGCAGGACAAGTACTTCCGTGACGTGCTCTTTGCGTTAGATGCTTAATATTTGTCTAGAAAATGAGACCAAAATTCCTAGTAGTACACAACAGTGTCCAAGTGGAAAAAATAAGAAAGAGGGAATAAGGATGAAAACATTTGAAAACATTGCTTGCAGGGGTCTTTTATGAAATGTGTGCCATTTCCATGTTGGAAAGCAATTTCTCAGGAAAGGAAGGAAACTGGTGCTTCCTGCATGGAGGAACATTTCTGCACGAACTTGTAGGAGTTCCCTTTCCCTTCTGCCTGACCTGAGCCTCTACTCTGCAGGCAGTACTGATGGGGAGTGCAATAGTGCTGTATGCATAGCCTATTCCTTGTCTTCTCCTGAAACAGGCAAAGCTTTCCAGATGGGGATGAGGAGGGGATATCAGAACTGGAATTTGGTAGCTACAGTGCTATATGATGCAGAATATCATAAAGAATATCCAGAACAACATTTCACATGGTAAAGCATTTCTGAAAAAAACTCCAATTTTGCCAAAACAGAAGATAGGATTGGTGGGAATTTTTTTACATATTCTGGGTGAAATTAGATAGTCTCCTTTCTTTGTAAGTGCAATTTTTTTAAGGTCAGAAACCTAATTTATATCAGTTATCATATAATGCAGGCAAGTTCCAAATACCTAAAATTCTAGCATTCCCTTCTAATAACTCTCAATTATCTTTAGTTATTATTTAACTTCTCAAAAATTTATGCACTGGCAATATGTCATGGAACAGCTCCCACTACTTAATTAAGAAGGAATCCTTTTAATTTTGAATGATGATAGGGAGGACCAGGAGACTTTCTAAAAACAATTACTTATATGCACAATAATTGTGCAGTTAAAAGGGCCGATCTTATTATAAATAGTGGCAAATTAGCCAGCAAGTTTAGATGGCCATATGAGAAGAGTAAGAAAGAAAAATGTTATGTCACACTAAATGTATGATTTTATTATATTTTTAGACACACATATCTGTTATTTTATATAAAACATATACAAAAAATTAAAGTTGTAAAATACGTTGCAGTTATTTATGATAGTATCTGGAACTGTGGACTAATGAGCTAAATGTCACACCTAACTGACTGTGTCCCTGCAAGACCTTGTAGCACACATCAGTTGATACATGTCTGATATTCCAAAAGGTCCTCAGAGGTCCTGCGCCCCAGGAGATTTCCAGGTCCTGTTGTTGAGGGATGTTATAGATGGGGGCAAAGGCAGAGAAGAGGATGGCAGCTTTAGATTCAGGTATCTACAGGAGAGTCCTGTATTATAAAAAGCCATGAAGGAATTCCCCAGTAACATTTCATAACAATGAAAACATTCCTTAAATGTTTCAGATTTGGTGCAAGTGGGTTACATGGTGGTTGGAAAGTTGCATGAATGTCCTCTCAAAATTACTTTTTATCTCATTTGTATAATCTTCACTGCAGATGAGGTTGTCCAAAATCCATGCAAATCATTCTTCTAGTGAGGTGGTCTGCTACTGTCCTTCACGGAGCTGAGCTTAGTAATCATTCACCTGTGACCACTGAGTAAGCGCTCAGTCCAGTGAGTAATGATGCACAGCAAGTTCCTCAAGAGATATAATCAAAAAAGTGATTAAATTGTGGACTCATATGGCCAGAACTTTGGTTGGAATAAACTAAAATAACTCCTCAAAACCAATGGCCTGTACTTATTTACACAAAATGAAAAAAATGACTCAGAGCTTAGGTCACAAAGCCTGATATTCCTAGTTAATAACAGACAATGGTAATAAATGAGAGCTTTATCACTCAGTTGAGCAGTCAAAAGAAAACAAATCTCTTGTCTAGCACAAATTGATATATTGCTAATAAAATTTCATTCAAGCTTTATTTTGGCATTATGCATTTTCATTTTGAATTAGCAAATTTAAGTTAACTGAGATGTAGAAGCAATCAAACTAAGGACTTTTGCCACATCAAGTGAACTTTATCCAAGGTCAAGATGTTCATACTACTGAAAGGAAAACTTGTCATCTTTCCAATACATAAATTATATGGTAGTAACTGAGGACATGGGGGCTGAAATGTACAATTGCATTCTTTCCATGACTCTTACAATATACTATACCCTGAGGATTTTGTGCAAGTACTCAGTAGGGAATGAAAGGCTAGAGGTCGTCTGAGTGTATAATGTTCAGGGATGGTGTAAGAAATCAAGTATTTCCCCAGAGAATTCTTTTTTAATTAATCAAATGAAATATGTTTGTAATATCTCCAGTGCTGAACACTTTTGATGTTTTATTCAAAAAGCCACGCAATGTCTCTAGGTTACAGTAAAGGCACAATAACTCATACAGAGGCTTAGAAGCATGAGATGGTAGAAAACAAATATAATAGAGTATTTTTGTCCCTCACAGAAAACTGCATCCACGACATAATACTGGTTCATTAATTCAGCTGCGGTGTACTGGAGCATGATTTAAGCTGAAAAAGTTCTGTTCCTCAGAAAACAAGGCAAAAAGGAATAAACCAGCCCAGGGCAGGAACACTATTGTCTACAAAGAAGAGATTTGGTGAGGTGGTGTCTGCAGATGGATCTGCACAACATAAAATGCAGAGCATTATATGCCCACACAAGGCATGGGCACAATGCCTTGAGCAATGGCAAGAGATCACCTGTACTATTTAATCACTGACACAAACTCTGTCATGGAGTTGACCCCTGCCAGTGAGTATTCTCATGTTCTGAGGACCATTGCCTACGGGCAGTTTGGCTGTGGTTTCCCTGTTTTGGTTTAGCAGAGACACAAGCCATACTTCCCTGGGGCCAGAGGTGGCTCCTGGCTCACATTGTGTACAGGCACATGGGTGGCTGGGTGTGGCTCCAAGGTCCGGCAGCATCTTGGCACCTGTGACATAGTATCCCTTTGGGAAAAGTTCTTCCATGACCCTATAGAATTCATGTATCCTTTTAAGTGTACAATTTGTAAAGCTTCACTATTCACCATTTTTGATTATGGAAAATTTCTCTTTGATCTGCTTGGCCCCGATAATTCCCCTTTCAGACTGATAACAGGAAATACAGCATCCTGGCACCTTCATTAATTTGTGCCGAGTTCCCTCTTCAACAAGTGTTCTGGCAGTTGTGAACCACGTGTCACCAGAGGCTGCATATGTATTTAAAATCAGATTATGTAAGTCTTGATTTTCAATTTCATTCTCCTATGCTGTTGTTAAATGCTCTAGAAAGCATCTGCAGCCAAAAGACCTCTCTACTTATCAAAGCTCTTTCAGGTTTATATTCCATTTTGCAAATGCACATATGCTGCAATAATTGCTGCCATTGTCAGACCCACTTTGGCAATAACAATACATGGTTTATAGGCAGTTTCAGTGGACTGTTACTCCCCATAAATAAAGCCATTCGTGAAACAGTTTTGGTCACATTGTTCTAAGGCTGTTATGCCAAAATCCTTTTGGGAGATACCTGTGGCCAGCTTAAGTGTTCTGCTTGCTGCACAAGAAATTCTTCCGTGATTTTAATATACAGTGGGGGAGTGCTGGAGTGTTTGTTACTGGATAGCCTAAGAGGAAGGCTACTAAGTTTTCAACCAGGTTAGCATTTTAATTCCCATGAGCTCCTGTATGGACTAGGAACCTCCCTTTACAGGACAGTTTCTAATGCTACTGTTTAGTTTCTCCAGCAGTCTCTTTCTGGTGGTTTTGCCCCAGATTCCAGCCATATCCTTACCAGAATTCAGTCAGCCTTGCAAAGTCACTGTGTTGACTATCTGCCTTGAATCATCCTCTCATGCTAACAATTTCCCTTCCTTTCTGAATACTCTCCTTAAATATTTGCTTCTTTTCTTTATTTTCACTCAGAATTCAGTGCACCTCACCTTGATAGAGAAGTTGTTCCTCCTCTGACTCTGCTAATGGAAGAGCACTTACAACCCTAAATCCCATAAAGTGAAAGAAAAATGTTGTAAATATATGTGTCTCCTCTGTCTTCTGTTTTGGAAGGAGAAGTTAATAGTAAAACTCTTTTTCATCAGAACACTGACATGAAGTTTTGATACTGAACTGCGTACCCAGTACTATGTTGTCACTGTCCAAAAGGTCTGTTGTAAATGTAATTTCTTCTAACCCAAACATACTACAGAGATGTAAGAATCACCAGAAGGACCACCTGTTCAAGGGTATTGTTTTGTGTCCAAAATTTCACCCAGAAAGGGGTGGCTTCTAGTTTTGGCTTGAAGATTGGGCCACCAAAATAATTAAGCATTTGGCTGGAGAATACCTCAAGGAGGAAACTGGAGGACCTGGCAAGCTAGAGATAAGAATAAAATGCTGCGAATACTTTTTTTTTTTTTTTTTGGTCCAGTAAAAAATGTAAGATATTCTGAACTAAATACATCATCTCAATATCCTTCTCACTGAGTTGTCAAATGCAGAAGGCATATCAAACTATGAAATTGGTAACAAACATACACACAAAAAACCCCCCAAAACAACAACAACAACAACAAAAAAATCAAGGTTTGTAGTGCCTGAATTTTCCTGCAAAGGTCTGGGTAAGGCAGCAGAGAGCTGCCTCTCAGCAGTGAGCACACTGGACATCTCTCTGGTCACACCGGTCCTAGAAGCAGTTGGATGAGATCCCAGAATGGAATCTTGGCATTTGCCTAAAAGCTGGAGACAATGGAAGCTGTTCCTTCTGCCACAAATGAGAAATTGGTGTATCTCTTGGCCCCAGTTCATAAGGGTGGACTGGTAGCTGGAAATCACTGACCAGGAAACAGGTTATGCTCATCCTGAGGAGCGGGAAGATCCTTAAGGGTTTACGGACAGTGATGAGTGCTCTGTTGTTGTTACTGTCTTTTATCTACAGATATATCCAAGGTGCTGTTTATGCCACCTTTTCCGTGAGAGGGAAACAATCAGAGGGAGCATGATATTCTCATGCAAATCATTGTTATTGATGACAATATATAGAGGCCAAAGTAGAAGGCATGTTGAGGAAATGTTTCTATGACAAATGGGGTGATGAAAAATGAAACAGGTGCTTGAGTGAGGTGCAGACTGTAAGACTGGAACAGAAGTCAACCACTGATACCCTGGGACAGTGCTCAACAAATTACTCTTTTAGGTCACTTCCAGGCACAGTGTGAGTTATGTAGGTTTGATCTGTACAGTTACTTCTGGTGTGGTTCTGAGGAGATACTTATGCTATAGAAATTATTATGTTAGAAGCCTAAATTTAAACAGGGTAGCTTCCACGACTCTGCTACCCTAGAGCATTTCTCACTTCCCACTGTGGAGCACATGGCCTTGTCCACGTTTCATATCAGCGTGAAACCCAGGCCAGCATCACACAGCTCCTGTGCTGCAGCTGTCGTGGGACATGAGCCAGGACCTGTGCCCCAGGGTGGAGAGAGGAGCAGTGAACAACCTAGATGGCAGCCTGGTAGCTGGTGCACCCCAGTAGCTCACTGAACCACAGGGAAATTTGGAATTTGTATATCTGAGAAGGATTCGGAGGATTAGCATAGAACAAACACTGTTGGTTTGTCTTATTTGCCCTCTAGGAAACATGTTTTTGCCCAGGTTTTTCCTGAAGAGCTGTGTTGCATAGGACGTCCTCAGCTGAGGGATGGGGCATTGCAGTGCAATGGGTATTTACAACCTACACATCTGTGATAATATGTGCTCTTAAAAAGGAAGCAGACATCAAAATCACACTTTTGCCTGACTAGTTCTACCACAATTGTTGGATATAGCATGCATGATTGCCATTGTAGAGTTTGAAGTTACCTCTTTACTTGCATCAAATTGCTTATATTGTACCTTTCCTATGCAGTCAGGGTTACTGCCTTCCGTGGTAGCCAACCAGTTTGTCTCCCATAAGAGAGAACTAAACATTCATATATTGGGAAAAATGTGAATGGAGAAATCCAAAACCAAATCCACTGGGGGCACCTTTCACTGCCGGACCTGTCCCATACAGGGGTCAAATTCACCTGATGCTCTTAGCTCCTGCCTGTCAGGAGGTTGCTCTCACCTGCTTCGGTGCTCCCTGGTTAGGGAAGTCACAGTCTTTATTTTGGCACGCGTTGGCAGATAAAGATCTTTTCCTGAATACTGTCTAATGTAATGCCAGATGGAATTGTAGCTAGTGAATGGAGAGCAGAGGGGGAGGCAGCTTGAGGGAAAGGCTAGGTTGCCTGTTGTGGGTTCATCAAGACATTTTCACAAAGAGCTATTTTCACAAAGATCCACTTATTCAGTTAGGAGTGCTTCCTACATCTAAAATACCTTTTAGAAAGCGGTACATAAAAGAAATAATGCTGGTTTTGTTTGCTAAAACCACCTGCCTTATCAAGCCAGACTAAACTTAAAGCACCCAGTAGTACATCCGTGGGTGGTGGGTGATTGCATCTCCAAGGGAGGTACTTGGGCTTCTCTGCCTGAGGGAGCCAGCTCTGCATAGGCTGTGCTTTCAACTGGCAAAGGTACAGACAGTGCAGTGCTGGCTGTGCTGCGTGGACCACAAGTGAAAGGCAGCAGGTTTAGGCAGCAGGTTTAGGCAGCAGCTGAGCCCAGCGGTGGGAGAGGGGCTGTGATGGAGGAGCTGCTGCAACCAAATCCCCTGGACGCATTTAGCCCACCTGCAACTTTTCATAGTGACTACTGTTTCTGCCAATTGCTCCCTATGCACCACTGACACACGATTTCTTATTAAAAAAGAATCAAGTTGGCATGTTCTTTGAAGCAGACTAGGGCTGGCTTGTGTCTCTGCCTCCAAATAACAATTCCTTCTGATTTCCTAAAACATCTCACAGTGCAAGTGTGCAAGAGCGTGAGCAGACTGGGAGCAGCACATAATGGCAAATGAGGCGTGACAAACTCCTACCATCGACCACGGGTTTGGGCTGTGAGCTCTTCAGCCGCAACGAGGGCCTGAAGCGCGTTCGGTCATTGAAACTCCAGCTCTTCTGGACTTTGGTTGGGCTGCCCTCGGTGGCAATGTCGGCACTTGGTGACCGGCGATCTCCAACTGAAGATTGCCTGTTTTTTATACTTTGACCTCGTGGGCTGGCCATCCGGACCCGCTCCTTGAAACTTAGCTTTTGACTGTGAGGGAGAGAAATATATTTTATTTCATAGTTCCTTCACTCCATTTCTTTTTTCTATTGTATGATAATTGAAAATAATTCCTAATAATTCTCATCGGTATGCATCTGTTTCTTACACACTTTTACTTTCATTGAATATATTTCATTTGTGAATGAAACTGATTTGATGTAATTGTTTTTTGATAAAAGCATTATCATTGGCAGTCTATCATACAGTACAGAATAACCTTGTAAAGGAAAATAAAATGAACAAACAGAAACAAATTTCACCCCATTATTATACATTAATCTTCATGATTTTTTTTTCCTATTTCTTGAGTTTTAAATAGCTTTGTTTCCATCTTAGCCTAGCTCAGTGCATTTCTGGCTATGTCTTCAAATAAACAAAACTGAAATGTATTCTATTTTTACTGCATGCCATGTAGTATTGTCTGTGGTTGTTTTTTTTGGTTTTTTTTTTGGTTTTTTTTGTCTTTTTGTTTTTTTTTTTTTTTAAAGCAGGCTAAAATACTATTAGTATGTTCATGCTTTCTCAGAATGTGGCACTTCCAACATTTCATATGCATGATTAGTGTTCACTCATATCCAGAATTCCTTGTTACAGTACTTTCCTGAACAAGACAAAACCAAAATTAACAAAACATCCAAGAAACAGCCTGATGACCAATTAATGAAAATGTAATGATGTGATGTGTGCTCCATAAAGTCACTGCTGGAGAATAAGCTGGGAGCTGACTGGAGCAGGTGGTATTGGACAGGTGCTTTAGGACAGGTACAAGAGCCCAGCCAAGCTCATGATTGTGTCTGCTGGATCAATGCTGTCCCTGTGGTCTTATGGCTGACTAACTGTAAGCTTTTTTTTTACCCCTGCTGTCCTTATAACCCTCCCCTCCAGCCAGCTAAATGTGGGATTATGTAAATTTTCTATTTCCCAGTGCTTAAGTTACCTTTGTTCATGTTCAAGCATATCTGATGAACATCTTGTGGTCACCATGACTATTGGCCTATACTTTTTCATTATTTGACATTTTTACCTCTGTTTGTCCCTTCCTGCAGCAGAAGACACAAAGGGGAAAAAGAAAGGGAGTCTGATACAAAGGTCTAGAAACCTTGTTTTATCTGCAAGGTTAAGTTCAATTGGTTGAGCAAGAGAATAGCCATCTTGATGAGTGTTCTTGCAAGGGGAGAGATGACGGGGCAATGCAGTAACTGTTCATGGTATGATGTTACTGGGTCTTGCAATCCTACTGCTCTGGTGTAGGCTCTGCAGGGGCTTTTAAACACCTGGAGCAAAGAGTGTCAACCTACAAGTTATAGTTGTTCTTGAAGTTAAGACACTTTCTAGTATTCTTAAAGTCTCTGCATTTAACTTCAGCATGCCGTAATTATATGAAAGGAAAAGTAGTGATAAGCTTCTGTGGCTGTTAAATGTTGAGATAAACCGATATCTTTGTCCATGCATAGCAGAGCATAGCATTTCAATCTGAATACAAAGATCACTGAGAACAGAAAGGATGCAGTTTCTCACAGGCAAAACACATGCTGAGAAATATATTATGAGATAATTTTCAAGAAAATTGTGCTAAAAAATAAGCACATTAATAGAAAGATTGTTAGATATATGTATTTCTGTATGGAATGTTGGATCACTTTAAAGAATACCTTTACTATAATTTCTGAATGTAATCAATCCCCTTCTTCCCATGCCCAAAGTAAACAATGTTGAAACGAACATATCACGGTGCTGGAATTATTACCCTGGTCTACAGTACCATGTGCTGGGGCATATGCAATACAAAAGACTCAGAACCCATCATGTGAAAGAAAAAGCAGTTCTAAAATTTAATTTTCAATACAAATTACATTTAAAGACTGAATTACATTTCAGCTCAGGAATCTTTTGCACTGCACAACTTCATGAGAATATAAGCTGTAAAATATTTATTAACCACATTATTGCATTGTTGTACAGAATGGGCAAGAGAACAAAATGGACTTCTTATTACAGATATTATTCCTACTCGTGTCCCCTTGTACTTTTAACTCCCTTTATGGCTCAAATTGTATCTGAATATCAAATTGCTATTGAAGGGTAAAATCAAATGATTTCTTTTTCTTTCTTTTTTCTTTTTTTTTTCTTTTGACACAAATCTTAGAGTTAAAAAGCTTCTGGACAGCTCTCTTCCTGTTGCACTAATAAAAATGAAAGGAAAATTGATAAAATGGCCATAAAAACTAAAAATGTAGACCAAATTTTTATAATCCCATTAACTCAAAAATAAAAATTAAAAATTAAAAAAAGAATGAATTTAAAAAAGCATAAATGTTGTTCTGTCAATTAATTTGTACTAATGAAAGCAATGGTTGCCTTTAAATGATTGGTAGACATGGTTATTTCATTTATAAAGCTGAATGGTACACAATGGCTACCTAACCTGAATATCTGTAGTTCTCCAAATCAAAGCAATGAGGCAATTGTGAAAGGAACAGTAGGAACTTCATCTGTGCTATAGACATTTTTCAGAAGTGCAACACTGAGAAGGAAAATATTAATTTAAAATGTAGAACTCATAAATAAAATAAAGTGTGCTTTGTAGCAATGACAATGTATTGGCATGCCACGGGTCCATGTGGAGGAGACTGCGTCCTGAAGAGAAATGCAGTCCCTGAAGGAAGTACGGTTTGGTAATTCTGTTTTGCATCTTGAGATGCATCTCCAAAGAGACAGGTTATAGCAGTTTTCCTTTCTTGGATCCCTGTTCCTAATTTGAGACTGCTGGGAAATGTTCCTGAAGTCACTGAGCCACTCAGAGCAGGCATAAACTGTGTGACCGCTAGTAGTGGGAAATTCGTGTTTGGGAGAAGAAAGCTGCTGTCCTTGGGACCACACTGCCATGGGGCTCTTCTATATATATGATAAATAAAAATCATGAAGGAGTAACTCTATCATTTTAGGGGGCATCCCTGAAGTGAAAGTCCCTTTCTTTATGGGCTATAGTCTAGTTCCTGGCTCTAGATCCTTTGATGCAACAGGGCTAAGGACAACATTAGAGATACAGAGTGGAGGTTATCTTATGCCTTTTCAAGCATCTTTGGACATTTTGCATTTGAATCAGTAGCCACTGAGTCTTTAGGGTCCTTTGTTCTGATTTAATGCTGTCCAGTATGCGTTAAAAATCCTTCACCTCTTTCTTGCAAAACCTAGCCTATTATATTTTTGGCTCTCACATTTCCTCCTCTCTTGTTACATGGTATCCAAAGGAAATCCCTTGAACTAATGTAAAACCTGTTGATGGCCATTGGAAATTTACATATCCCAGTAAGTTACCCCAAACTTCAAGTTGAATGTTGGTCCAAAAGGCAAAAACCAAGAGAAAGAATCAGGAAAATGAAATTGCACAAATTATCATATCAAACATAAATGACAAGGGTCTGAAAGATCCACATCTGTCTAAATCGTCTCTGCATTCCTTTAGATGCATGTTTGTCCATCATTTCTGGTATCTTACATGACTGACAGTTTAGCCCAGTTGGTTGAGATACATATTTACTTCCTCTTACAATCTTCCCTGGCAATGGTAATCTCTTTGGACCTATCACTCCTCTATTCTTGCAGGTTGCAAGTAGTTGAATGCATTCATATTTTTAACACTGGAGCTTTGAAACATCTTTTAGTGGAGATCAGTTACAACTGGCAGCTGTGTGAAAGAAAAACAAGCTATTTTTCTCTTTCTCTATTTGTTTGCCTTCTCAAAGGTCAGTTGTAGGATCTTATAACTCATTCCTCCTTTTGCAAGCCTAAGCCATTCCCTTCCTGGGATAGCAAACAACTTTCTAGTGTTTTTGTTTGTTTGTAGTTTGTTGTTTGTTTTGTTTTTGGTTTGTTTTTGTTGTTTTGGGGGGTTAATTTTTTTTTAATTTTTTTTTTTTTAAAATTTTAATTCTGCCTTTCCCACCTTTGATTTATGAAGGAATAGGTGTTTAGGGACACTAGAGGTCACTGTAGCTTCACTGAAGGGGGAACTAACAATTCTCTGCTGGTCCAAATGACTAGACTGTGTAAGATTTAACTGTCAAATGCCTACAAACCCTTGCTTGCTCTGTCTTCCATGGACCATCTTACTATACTTTTCTTTTGTTAACTGAGAATTTCTTTCCCTCCCAGTTCCACTCTCCCATTTTCCCATTTTACACCTGATTTTTCAGCTTTTCATACTGATCCAGCTGGTGGGAGTAGGAATAGGAAGAAATTGCAATGAATCACAAATAATCAGAGAGCCTGAGGGCGAGGGAGAATACTTTGTGTCTTGAGACAGAAGCTAAAACTGACAAAGATTTTCACCTGTGTCAAACAACAGCAAGCAGATATACATGCAAATTTTAAGTAGTTAGCTTCCAATAAATGCAGGTGTTGATTCTTATCTAAAGCCTTACTGAAATTAGGCTAAATTGAACAAATGCAAATGTAATGGAGAGTATCCAAAGTTCAAAGGTACAAGACTTTGCCACCAGTCCTGTGCTAGGACCATGAACTCAAGAAGAGTAGTGTTTTATCTCATACCTTAAATGAGTAATAACAAGAATTTAGGGTCATAATGTTTTACAGTTCAATTGTCAAAGAGAAAAAAAAATTGTTATGGGGTTTTGTGCATTTAATCTGTTTGTACTTCTATTGTCTTTTACATTATTTTTAAAAAATAAGAAAAAATTACAATCAGCTTGAGATATAAATTATGAGTTTCTTCCCATAACATCCATTCATCTAGAAATTATCATTTTTGGTAAGAGACACAATTTCCACAGAATTCAGCTGAAGCAGATGGTTGATTTCACATGCATTCCTCTACCTTCCAGTACAGAATGCAGGCACAACTTCCACAGGCTGTGTCCAAGGGGTTTCTTCTCAACAACAATTCCACATTTTGACTGTTGGAATTGCCTAGCATGTTATAGCTTAATATTCCCCACTAATGATTAGATGGAGAACTTAACTGCCATGGCTATACAAATTCTTTTGGACTTGGGGAAATTTCTTCACCCAAATATTCAATCCCACTTTGAGGTCTTTGCAGGGTAATGCCTTCCAAAAGTTGAAGTCTCAGGCAGAGAAGAGGAACAGGGCTTTGTCAAACCACGGCGTGCTGTGCACTGCAATTGTCCGACTGGATGAGTTTCAAAGAACTCGTATTATTGCCATTGTGTTAATGGCATTGCAGGCAACAAGCAACAAGGGATTTCCAAGCATTTAAAAATAAATAAATAAAGAAACATTGTTGGGAGAAGTAAGGAACTTTAAAGTATTCAGAAGGGAAAATAAATTAATCATGCACCTGATGTTAGTTGGCATTCTCAGACATCATATGAATAGGCAGAATGCTGAATACCTATGTTTCCGAGGGATGTACATCCTGAAGAGCTTCTGTTTATTACTACAAAGCTTACTAGGAGTGAGGGGAGATAGAGGACCATGTTACTAAGCATTCCAGTGCTAGGTAAGGGGTTAGGCTTTCCACCTCAAGTCAGATTATGCATCACTGGCAGTTTCTTTTTCATATGGTGCATGCAGAGTGTTTACATTAAATCTACGTTTAGAAACAGATATGGTATAGGAGGTGGAGAAAATTCCAGAGTACAATTTATTCCCCACAGAACAGAAATGTTTTCTACCCAAACTCCATATTGGCAAAACTGCTCCTTATTCCATGAGAGAGCTGTCTGAATAGGGAATTCATATTCAGGCTCACGAGTTACAGCACTAGATGGGTGACATTCATACTCTGCAGACATTTCATGCATGTCCTACACACAGATTAAGACTGCTTATGCTCTCAGGATGTCACAAGATTGATCAGTCTCTTTCTAGTTTCCTGCACAGGAACAATTTCAGCCATGTTGTTTAATTGAACAGAAATAAATATTGTGTTCAGTGTGTAAATTTGTAGATATGGAGAATTTAACATATAGGCTTTTTAATTAACTTAGAGAACTCTAGAATCTATTACAGAAATATCTAATTTACAGCATGGATACACCAGTGAGGTTATCTACCAATACTTTGATAAATGATTAATTAGAATACTTGTGTGTAAAATTTTGGGAAATACACCATACATATTTTTAATAAAGTCAATGTGAAGCTACAGCCTCATAAGCACAGCTCTGTCAACTTAAATGCACAGCAATATTTAGTTACCTAATAAAAGGCTATAGGTCTATATAGGAAAAAATGCAAGAATTAATTTCTGTAAATATATAAGTCAATTTGGTAGGAAACAAAATAATTAACTTTTACTTAAATGCAAGTTTTTCTCCAGTGTTAACAGAATGAAGTACAGAGCAAAGAGAATATTCAGAAAGCAATCCAATGCACTACTTGTGCACATCTTCATTAAAAGAGTGAAGCAAACATCTTACTTAGTTCACATAGCATCCCATGCAAGTCGCTTAGCATTGCAGTAATAAACAAGGTAAATAGTTGAGGGCAGTTATATCAAAGGACATTGCAGCTGTTTGCATTTACATTTTTGCCACAAAGGACCATGTACACCACATGTATGTTCAGAGATACAAAAATATGTAAGCTTAAGAATGTTAAACAGCTACTGACAAAACAAGTTTTTTGAAAGGCACAGGGTGGTCTGTAGGGTTTCTACCACATAACAGGATCTCAGGAGTAAACTAGTTCAACTTTGCACATATGCTAATTTGCAGCAGTGCACATATTAGGAGTTTCTGAAGGGGCAAACATCTTGGCAAATGGCAGATTCTGTCCCTGGGACAGGGCAACCCCAGATGTACATACAGACTGGGGAATGAGATGCTGGAACGCAGTGATGGGAAAAGGACCTGGGGGTCTTGGTTGATAGCAAGTTGAATATGAGTTGGCAGTGCCCTGGCAGCCAAGAGGGCCAACCATTTCCTGGGGGGCATCAGGCAAAATATCACCAGCCAGTGGAGGGAGGAGATTGTCTCAATCTGCTCTGCATTGGGGCAGCCTCATCTGGAATATTGTGTGCAGTGCCACAATATCTTAACTTGTGCCACAAGTTAAAAAAGAAATTAAGCTATTAGAGAGTGTCCAAAGGAGAACAATGAAGACTGTGAAGGGCCTTGAGGGGTAGCCGTATGAGGAGCAGCTGAGGGCACTTAGTGTGTTCAGCCTGGAGAAGAGGAGACTGAGGGCAAACTTCATTGCAGCCAACAACTTCCTCATTTCCTCAAGAGAGGAAGAGACGAGGCAGGCACTGATCTCTGTGGTGACCAGTGACAGGACCTGAGGGAATGGTCTGAAGTTGTTTCAGGAGAGGTTTACGTTGGATATTAGAAAGAGGTTCTTCACCCCGAGGGTGGCACTGAAACAGGTTCCCCAGGGCAGTGGTCACAGCACAAAGGCAGACTGAGTTCAAGAAGTGTTTGGATGATACTCTCAGGCACATGGTGTGACTCTTGGGGATGGTCCTGTGCAGGGCCAGGAGTTAGACTTAATGATCCTTGTGGTTCCCTTCCAACTCAACATATGCTGTGATTCTGTGATATTCCATTAAGTGAAAATAAAGTGGAAAAATCTGGCTGAATCACTGATTTCTTTTAAAGCCATAACAGTTATCACTAATATGGAGCATAAATTATAGTTTTGACAGGTGGGTGCTTGGTTCTTTCTTTTTTCTTCTTTTTCTTTTTTGTATCTAGCATCCAGTTATTGTAAGTAAATTTGTCTCCTTAAGTGCTCATGGTTACAACTGGGAGTAGCCTCGCCCCTCTGCAAAAATCACAGTTTTCAAGGAATGTACTCATTTACTGACAACTTCAGTCTGACCTTCAAAAAAGCCAATTTTAAATGTTGCTGTTGATAGAGTGGGTAATGCAGCCAGTGAGTGCAAAAAGTTTGGATGAGGCTGTAATAATTTAATGAGTTCAATATGTTGCTAGCAAGCCTATGGAGGTAACGTATACGAACAGTCACAGAACTGACTAAGCAAATCCTGTCTCCCTTTGAGTTACTGTGACACAAACAGCAGTTACATGTGCTTTGAGGAAAAGGATGGAGTCAGGTGTGCCAGAGGAGCAATCTCGAAAGTGCAATAGGACATGAGTAATTGATGTGAAGATTTTCATCCCTGACTGAATAACTCAGAAGTGTTTGTGAACCATAGTACAACTCTGGTATGTTTTGCAGAATGCAGAAAATTGGATATTCTGTGAATATTCTGTGAACAATTCATTGTGCAGTTCACAGGAGAAGCAGGCCTGTGTTTACAGATTTCAAGAGAGCAGTTCGCAGCCTTGGAGTGAGAACTTATCTATAAGAAGAACATCTGCTGTTACTCCCCAAATTCCTTCAGAGAGCCATCATGGGATGAGTTCTTCGGGAGGAGTTAATTAACATTAACACCTATGAACTGCGGACTTTAGGTGGCCTGAGAATGAACAGTTCTAAGCTGACCAATCATTTAGTGTAATGATGTAACTGAAAGGCATAGATTATAAATACAGTGTGTGATATGTGAAAAAAGTTCTTCCTTTTGGATTGATTCATGGCATGAAGTGTGTGTGTGTGTTTGTGAGCCTTAAGGGGCCCGTGTTGCCCTAAAGTGCTCTGGGACGAGCTCTCATGTGAGCTTTTATATATATATATATATATATTATTTTATTTTCACTTTAGGTATGCATGCATTTCAGGAGTTGATGTGTCACCACCACTTTTTTCCTTGCCTTTTCAGTGTTTTCTGCTGGGCGGTAAACTCTGCTATTCTCTGAGCATGCTGATACTGCAGGGCTGGCTGCCAAATACCTGCTGATTCCCATCCCTAACCAGTTTCTGAGATACAGTAATTTCTCTTGTAACTTTAGAGTCCTTTCCTGTCACTAAAGATTTGGGCTATCAGTACAGCAAACACCAACACTTTATTCCACTGCCTTAGGAGGTGCATTTCCTGAGCTTTATTTCCCCAGAGAGGGTAGCCTTGTCAAGGCTTGCCTGTGCCTGCTGTAGGCAGCCAGTCCTCGGGCAGCATCTAGGCTGGGTGGAAACCCACCTGACCTCCCAGCCATCAGTGGTGGTGCTTGCTTTAGGAGAGGTACTAGGCTGCCTCCTGTGCCTGAATTGGGCTGTGTGAGAGTGCAAACTGTGCAGCTGGGAGCAGGTGAGCCTCTGCAGTGCTGCTTTCCCCCCACCTGCTGTGTTCCAAAACGCTCCTTAGGAAGAGATGACAGTGGAAACATGGAGTCATGGTACTGAGGAAGTGTTGAGGATACTCCTGCAGGGCAGCACAGACCCTTGCTAAGGTGACACCCAACCAGCTTTGTTGGAGGGTCCTTCTCCTGCAATGGAGGGATGGTGGACTTGTTCCCAAAGCCAAATTAAACTATTTGTTAAACTAAACTGCAATTTCCATTGTGATTCCTGGAAACCACAAGCATAATTTTTATGCAGAAGCCAGGGCTGTGTCCTTGCCCAGGAGCTGGGTCTGGGGAGGCTGCTCTACTGGCTGCTCTGCCACTGTTCGACCTGAACCCTCAAAGTTAAAACATGTGACTAGAAATGTAAAAATATGCCTATTTTTTCCCACACAACAGCTGGGACAAAGAAGCAAATTTCAGCAGCATTAGTCGATCAACATGAGTTTAAAAAAATCCAGTTTGTGATTATTATCTATTGAAAGTTGCAGTCCACTGAACCTACTGCACAGAACCTGAGACATCTGAAAGGCATTAGGAAACAGCGATTTCACAGATAAAAGAAAGAAAAGAAACAACTAACCTGCTAGAAGATTCCCCTTGTTCTTTTCTTCAGGTCAGGGAGTGGGAGGGAAAAACATAATTGTTATGCAGATAGTAATCACATTACTTAGTTACAGATGATGTTAGATACATGATTAATGTAAATGGGTATGTTAATTGGTGTACAACACACACATTACATTGCAACCACAAAAACATTCAAGCAAGACTCGTAAATACAATGCTTCTGGAAAATAAACTTTTCAGTTGTATCAACACATGCGTAACATGCTCAGTACATACCACTGCAGACTGAGTTGGCAAAGCACTTAGGCAAAATGCATTGCTGACACATATATAACAGAAAGCTGTAGGTTCTTATTAGACAAAGTTATTTCTGGTAAATAAAGAGGCTTAATTTTAGGATAGCACAGCAATATGCTTTATAAAAATAACAAGTAGATGCAGTTTTGAGGGACAGTAATATTTTAGAATATTTTACGTGGGATACAGCTTCATTATTTATGTCATTTTATATCCATCCATTTATACCAATGTTGCCTTCAACCTGTTTGTATATGTAAAAAAAATCAATATTCCATGTAACTTTTAATCAAAAAAGCTCCTTTTAGTTTGGAGCATTTTGGAATTACAGTTATGGTAATGGATTACTTACGGCTCTGTTCTTGTCAACTCTTTGAAATTCAAAGATCAGCTTTGGATACCCAGCCAAACTTCTTTTTGGCTGAGCTTTTTGGCACACATTTACCTTTTAACTGTCATGTGGATGTTCATCACCCAGCTTTGAGAGAAACCACTAATTCTCTTGCACTGTCTGCAATAACAACAGTTAGGATGCTTATCAGAGCTTTCCCATAAGGCTCTTAGTGCTCTCCTTTTTGATCTTTATCAAGTAGCTTTTACTTCCTGATCTGTGCCCCATATTGAATCAGTCAACTTGCTGCCTTCTGCTAAATCTTTTACTGAATTATTGAAAAGTCTTGGTCAGCCAGTGCTCTGTGAGTTCTCACCCATACGAGCATATCAAATATTCCCTGTCTGCCAAACAGTGGCATCAGGTCTTTTTAGTCATTTTCTGCCGGCAGTGTGTGTTACTGAATAGATATTTTGCCGTAGGGAAATAATATATCTGAAGTTATGACAACAAGAAGAAAATTTCCCAGGGCATTCACCTCCAGAACACCACAAGGTACTCTTCCTTCAGAAAGGTAGATCAGTAGCTATAGTCTTATACAGAGGCACGAGCAGAGACACATCACTGAATCAAGGAACAAGATCTGCATTAAAATTAATATTTTCCCTCTTAAAGATAATTTGGAACCGGGTGCAACATTAACCATGATGTACGAGTGGGTTTTTTGGAAAATGTTTCTCATGCTTGTGCATTTCTGAGATAAATGGCAATGATTTGTATTTGTCCCACTGTCCTAGACTTCTAGATAATACTGATTTCATTTGTTAGTTGAAATTTTTAATGAGAGAACTTAAAAGGACTTAAGAAAACAAACCAAGACGAAACAGACAAATACTAGTTCTCTATAAGCTTGAACAGACACGAAGTACAGCACCAGCTGCCACATTTGTACCTACTTTGTAGGGCTGCAGGTATGCAAGGCCTTCAAATGAGGCTTCCAGGTAGCAATGGAAACCGATTTCTCATCAGCAGCATAACTACGCCATACACACTACGTGCAGGATATATGGTAAAAAAAAAGAAAAAACAAGGCGAGAGGGAGCAGGGGATGAAACAAAAAATTGAAAAGCAGATTAGTAACCAATACAAGTCATGTCTTTCTTGTATCATTCATAGCACTGATACATGCCTGAGGGGAGGAAGAATATTTTCATAATATCGCCAGGTGGCTGTCAGGTTTGTTCGGCTGGCATCAGTAGAATAAAACCGCCAGGAAGCCTGGTATGGGGAAACAATAGAAAAGCACAGAGGAACCAAGGAAATGAAGTGACAATGCCACCGCAATGACTATGGAGCTGGGGGATTTTGCTCAGGCTGGGATGTGCTCTGTAAGATTGATTCAGAAAGTACCAGTAAAAACCTACCAAAAGTTTTGTGAATCACAGTACATTTTACATGGTAAGGTAGGAGTCACTGGGTCTGTGAAAGCACCAGAAGACATTCAGTACAAAAAGGTGCTCTGAAAAGCACTGTGGAGATTTATTTGTGACAAGTCCATAGGGGACACCCACACAAACTTGCAGTCTGAGGTAAAGGAAATGTCATAATACGTTCTGCAAATTATAATGAGAACCAGGCAAAAAGTATTTAGAAGTATTTGCTGTGGTTTGAAACACTGCTAAACATTTAGAAACACAAAAATAGTAAATTTCAAAGGCAAGTAACAAAAGAAAAGCATTGAAAATGTATCCACTGTTTAGATTTATATCTGGATGTAGATAGTAAGACAGAACCACAGTTCTACAAGCTGGAACAGCTTCCCTGATGTCAGCATAACTATATTAATTTGTACTAGCTGAGTAACTGTGCTTCCTGTATATTGTCAACCATTATATGTCATCTAGATATTCTTGTATGGAATCTAATACCCTGTGTTTTCCTACTGCATATATCCCAGAAACAAATCTAGTCTTCATTTACAGACAAAGAACTTGTCACTCACTTTGTAACTTGTTTCATTGGTTGATTATTCTCATTGTCAAAAATTTCTGCATTATTTTTAATTTGAAACTCTTTGGTTTTGGCTTATATCAGTGTTACTCATGTTTCTGTCTACTTCATTAAATAGTTCTGTAGGTTCCAAGACTTCCTCTCTGGAATTTTGTTCAAATAATTCTCACACTGAATATTTCTTAAAAGCTAAAGAAATTGAGAAAAGTATGTCCATACAAAACATTTCAGTTTGCTACAGCTATTTCTAGGTCAGGTAAAGGGCTTTAGCAAACAATCTATCTGTGGCAACAGAAGAGTTAGCACTAAGTAATTCTACAGAGTAACTGGTTAGTAAATAGACATTATCCTGATAAACTAGAGCACACTGATTTCCATGGTAGTACATTATCAATATCTAGAACAGACAAATAAAAAAAAACACCTGGGCACTTTTACAGTACACAGTGCTATGCAGTTTAGACTCATCCTGCACCTATGAACAGGAAATTTTCTCCAGTCCTTGACTCATTTTCTTCCAGTGTTTTATTTGTTTTCTCCAATACTTCAGTCTCACTTAAAAGCTTTAGATGTTGAGTTGATATTTAGCATATTAGGATGAGCATCATTGTATGCTACAGTGGTAAAACCAGCTTTCTTCCTGTTATGTTTATGGTTCTGTATCTAAAGACTGTAATAAAACCAGGTGGAGTAATATATTGGGAAAGTATGAAGTTCTTGATCCTCCTTTCCTACTCTTTCTCCTCTCAGTTTCTTGTGTTTCATCAAATCCTTTCCAGTGTCACTAATACTGGGATAGAGGCGTCTTGTAATAATCTGAATTCACTGTTCCTAGATCAAGCTTTGTATTTGTTGTATTAAGACATTTGGCAGGAATCATTTCAGATCATCCTTGGTTTTATTCCTGTGTGCCTGCCCTCACATTTCTTGTTCTGCCAGGTCTTGTGCCATTGAAAAATACCTCTATCAACAGTTTTATATTAATTTTTGGATCACTGAAAGTGTTGAAAATGTAAATGAAGGTGTAAATGTTGAACAGTCTTCATCATGGAATCCCACAACAAATGTCTTCCTTTCACAATGATTTTGCCTGTTGGGAGTCACTCTCTGAAATCAATCAGCTAGCTACTGTTAATCCATTTAGCATGCTGTCTTACAAGTATTTAATATAGCATGTTGTTTTACTAATATAATCTTACTAATGTGTAGATAAAATATAAGAAGAGCTACATGCAAACACTTAATCTATTATGTGCTTCCTCTGGCAACCAAACTTGGAAGAAGTAGGTAAGAATATATGTGTTAGAAAATGCATTGAACAGTCATTCTAAAGTACAATAGATACAAAAGGAGTGCAGTTATTTTTATTGATTATTCTAACAAATATTTAATCTTAAATATTTAGTATTTAATAATAACCAAACAATAATAATGGAAAACCTTTATTAATTTTAAGAATGCTTCAAAGACATTCTAGTATGTATCCTATACTTAACATGGAACTATCATATTCATATTCAGCTCCTTTATTTGGCTATATGATTTCAAAATTAAAAACCACCATAAGCAGCATACACAGAACACTTGGCATCCCAAGAAAACAAACTAGGATGCCAGCAGATTATTTCCCCCCTACCCTTTTTTTTTTCTTTTTTTTTTTTTTTTCCAGTGCATAAAGTAGAGTATAGTAAAGTTTGGTGCAAAATCATTACTTAGAGGATTTTCTCATTTTTAACTAAGACTGTAAGTTAAGGAAAAAAAATATGCAAAACAGTTGCTTAACAGATATCATGCCACTTTTTGTTGATCTGCACCATCCTGTCCATACTGCAGTCGAAACAACTTCAGACAATTTCAGACATTTTGGAATTGTTAGTGCCTACACTTCCAGCTTTTGAACTGACTAATAGTGAAAGCAATTCTCTGTGCTGTAAGTCTCACTTTTTGTCTTCCCCGATTCCGCTTACTGGAACACTCTAAACCCTGTAGTCAATGAAAAGTAGCTTAATAGAGGCAAGAGTGTTGCAATGTCTGTTGGGTTGTCTAGGAATCAATTCTCTTTTTTCAAATAATTTTCTAACTGCAAACATGCATTTGACATCCTTGTCTTGGTTTCTTCATGGCTAGAACTACTCAAAAACTACATATAAAAATGCTACATGCAGTTGGACTCAATACAGTTTTTTTCCAACCTAAATGATTCTATGATTCTATACAGAACTGGCAACACACAGCAGTCACTAAACAGTTATTTCATGAAACTAACCAATGTGTTAAACATTATTGCCACAAAACTTCCGAAATTGAAATAATAAGACTTGTTCCAATCTGTACTTTAAATCACATGCTATTATCTTTTTTTTTTTGTGATTTCATATTTACCTGAATTAGACTTGCAGCTGGATTCCTTCTTTTCTCAAAGTGTTTCTGACGATGTTGTTCCTGCACTTTCAATGCGAATCCTGAGCCAAGGATGCCCTGCAGTACAGTATGTCATTTATCAATGTGGAGGTAGTTTTTCAACAAATATATGTCATTAATTAAAAGGACTTTATGAGGATGTTGCCCCATATGACTGCTTCTGATAATATATGACGCTATATGACAATATAAGGCATAGCACCAGTGCTGCTTTCATGATGAAGCAGGACACTCCCTACATAACCCCTGTGGTGCTACCCATGACCACTCATCCCGACCATTGCCTGGGTTTGTGCTACACTGTGTTCCTGCAACTATAAAGCTCACGGAGATCGATATAGAGATATATTGCTAAAATCAAGCAGGAATGTTCAGAGGAACTTTAGTCAGGAATGATGACCAGATGGCAGGTATGCCAGATATCTTTGGACCTCGAAGTTCATATCTGCAGTACTTATTATAATCTTTGATTTTAGAAAAGTTAGAAAATGCTTTTCTTAACACAAGACCATTTCTTCTCACTCTTTCCTATCTAAATAATGCCCATTTTTCATTCTATAGGCTATGAAAAAAAACCTGATTATGAAATCTCTCCCCTTTAAGCCTTTTAGCCTTTGAGTAAGATAAATTTGACTCCTTCTGAACAGACCCAAAGACTGAGAATGTTTTCCTCCCTGACTTACAAGGAGTAATATTTCTGCTGGATATGTCTGCACTATAAGAATATTTCCACTTGGTTCTTAGTCAGAACAAAATAATAATAGAAATTCACAAGTTTCACGCATACCTCTTGTTTTACAGACAGATTCAGCACAGAACTGTTTATGAGAAAAATCATTATCTGTAGATAGATATGACATGAGGAACAAAAGTTCTGGCATCTGTAATATGGGTTATTCATCCTTTCATTGTAGTGTTGCTAAGACTAACTTTCTTGTTAGTGGTGACTAGGTGACAAAAGGAATTAATTACAGTAGGTGCCAATAAATGTCAAATATTCATAAACAGGTAATGTATTATAAATTATAATGCATTGTATTATGCCAAAGATACTGAAATACCCGCTCTACCTAGAGTAAGAAATAAATGCAGTGCTTCAGATGATTTAATGCTGTTGGCAAATGCTGACTTCTAATCATGGTTTGTCTATATGGTTGAAAAAAAATGAGGTATTACAACATACATGTTTTAGAGTGATCTACCGATAATGTATCTGAGTATGAAAATATTAAAATGTGTTGCACTGAAGACAATAAAAAAAATACAAATGTCACTTCTCAATTCATGCTTATTCAATACTAATTTGAAAAAGAAATTCACTCAAAAATGAGAAGTTACACTATATTTCAGTCATTAGATGATTCTCATATCCATTAAAGTCACTTGAACATTGATAAAAACAACATAAACAAACTGTAATGATTATTTACAATCATTCACAGAAAAGGATAGATGCATTTTTCACATTCTATGACATTAACTTTTGGTTGATGTAGAGCCTTCTTCTACTGTCTGTTGGTAGCCTGAACATGGTCATACAAGATGAGCTATTAGAAATATCTCTTATTTTCCCCCTCAACATAGTCTAAGTCAGAAAAACATATAATCTGCCTTTATTGTAGTTTTGTTTTGAAAAAAACTGAAAGAAAAACAGCAGCAATATATAAGCCACAATTCATAACAGAAGAAATTATTTTCAACCTTACACAATAGTATACAATCTAATTTAGGAATATTTCCCAGTTTTGTTCATGACAGACAAACTCCCCAAAATGAAGGCAATGACTCCAAACCTTTCGTTTGCATTCTGGATAGCAATTCACTGGTGCTGTCACAAAGCAAAGAGCTTTAAACAGTTCTTCTCGTAGACAGCTTCCTTCAGCTTTTTGTATCATAACAGTGGCAGGAGCTACAGGAGTTTCTACTATCGTTTTACAAATTTTATAGGCATACTCACAGCAGGTAGTGCAAAGAAAGAAATGCCAAGTAGAGCAAATCCTGCAGAAAGCAACCTTCCAAGCCAAGTAAGAGGAGTTTTGTCTCCGTAGCCAATCGTTGTCAATGTGATCTAAAAGGCAATTAATGAACATTGTGGTTTACCAGAAGTCACTCAGAGATTAGTTGCAGATTATTTACATTGCATGAAGAACCATTTCCACTAAAGAATCCAAGACATATGAAATATGTGGTTGTTTATAAAAAACTCCTACATAAATAAATTAACCTTGAGAAATTGCTTTATGAAAACATAAAACTATTTGTGACTGAATAAAACTGAAATAAATAATAAATGTGAGAAAAACACCTAAATAAGCAATAAATAAATTTAAAAACAATAAAAAAGAAGGTGTTGATCCCAAATTTGAGGTAATTATTGGGAAATTATGTAAGTTCAGCAGAAAAAAAGTGTTCTTTTCCGTGGTTGTAAAGGAGTTTTGATTGTTTTCTGTGGGGAAATATAACTATGTATTTGCACAACTACACAAATATAAATGACAAAAGGATTATATTGGAAAAATATGGCAGGGAGGATGCTGATGGGTGCAGATGATACAAAGTCAAAGGAACTGCAAGAAGTAGCTGCATTTTCTTCAAGCCCCTTAGTACAATTTGAAACGAATTATCTTTTGAAACACAAAAAACACTAATCAAAACCTGGAAGGAACTTTAAGAAGTTTCTGTTCCTTTCCCCTTCCTTCTAACAGGCTTAGATATACCTGTATCACTCCTGACATGAAGGCCCAAAGGTTACTACACAGCAACCAAGGCAGAGGTAGCTCACACTGTTGGACTGTGTCAGCTCAGACCCACGCAGGTAAAGGTCAAAGAGGAAGGGGAGCGCACATCTAATCCCTTCATGTGGAAAGAATAACCAGAGGCTCAGCATACAGATATTTGTAAAGGTGTTCTGTGAAGGCCAGCACCCCTGCCATGCAGCACCTGTGCAGTCCATGGCAGATTTTAGAACAGGTGGGAGAGTTCACTGCATGCGATCCATTGACCATGGGCCACCAACACTGTGACACGGGCAAATCCCTCCGAGATAATGGTGCATGGGTGTGGGTCACTGAGCATATCCTGGGGGCAAAACTTTAGGGATTCCTGTGTGGGGGGAAGGGGGAGGGAGTGTGTGCCTGTGTCTGAATGTCTTCCCTGACCCAAGAAATTGTCCTTCTGCCTATTCTTGGCCTGGGAAGCACACCAGTCCTAAACATGGGGACTGGACTGGAAGAAGAAAGTTGTGTGTCTGTGTTTCCATCTTGGGGAATTTAGGCCCATACAGCTGCCTGATGTGGGCAGCTGGAGGAGGTGTGGGCAGAGCAGAGGATTTCTGAAGGTCGGGTGGGAGGCTGCAGGACACATGCTCAGGCAACGGCACACAAAGTTAAAGGACAAAGACAGACAACAGTAGGCTGAATGCCAAGGACTCCGGGGCCTGTTATTAGGGAGAGCATGTGCATGAAGAATTATTTCACATCATGTACCAAATGTGGGCAAGTTCAGGCTTAGAAAATATTCTGGCAGCAATAAATTCTTCAGGAAATTGCCTTCTAGAGACATTATTTTGCTTCCAGCTTCCTCAAAGTTCATTCCTAGGCAAGATGACCAAAACAATTCTATTTAATGCTGAGGTCACCACAGGACAAAAGAAGGAAAGTCTTTTGGAAGTAATTAGATTTCAACTATTTAGGACTCTGTAGATAGTAAACAGTGCTTTTAATTGCTCCCATTGTTGGGAACAAACTGCGGGTGAAATTTACCCTGTGAAAGCCATAGAGACTAAGAGAGAGACGAATTCAGGCTGCAGTAGCTGAAATTTCAAGTGGTTATCAAGGCTTGAGTTTTGTAATGATAGGCTCATCACAGACACACAACCTTGCATGAGAATCAGGTCTTGCCCTCCTTCCTTGCTCCTCCTCACTTCCCTGCCCCATCCCCTCCTCCTGGCTTTTGCTGGTCTTTGGCGAGCCAGTGTCACCCAGGAAGGGGGAGAGAATTATCCACATTTCTGCATGGTTTGTTTCTGCTGTTTTGGTGAGCTGTTTCAGCTCACGGATGTGCCTAACAAGCTCCAGAGCCTGCAAGAGGCAGTGAGGGACTGAGATGGAGCAGTAAGGAAGAGGGGACATGAGAATGCAGCTCCCTCTTTTCTGGCAACGATGACCTGATGCAGCCATCCTCTTGGCCTGGCAGAGGGGTCTGATTGGTTTTCCATTGTTTGCTGAAGAACATAATCACAGCTCTTCATATCAGAGGACAACTACAAAACAATTTGCGGCTATTAAGAGCCCTAGAGGAGTGAAGCACTTGAATAAATGAATCCCTGAATAAAAGTTCCTCAAAATCTGTTTCCAGCCCAGTCATTGTGAAACAGTTTGAAGCTCTGAAATGAGCCCACTTTCTTGGCTTCTGTCCAGCTCCCTATCTCTGCCAGACTCTGGAAAGTACAGAGATATCTCCTGCCTTGGCTAACGAGAAGGAAACAAAACCAAGTGCCATCTGCATATTAATGATTTTGCCATTGAACTGTATTCCAAAGAAGTCAGAGATAAACTTGAACCTTTGGGACCTGACATCTGAGAGCAATCCAAAACCAGAAGCAGTCACACAGACTGTATGTCTGGAATTTCTCCAAGGTAAATAACAAGACCGTATTAAAGCCTTTCCCCCAAATCTTCTAGGTCCTAAGGACATTATGGTATCAGTTTGTGATTAAGAATATCAGTGGCTTCTTGCTCACTTTGAGCTGTTTTATCTCAGGACAGTTTACATGGGTACATAGGTGTCAGCACCATGCTGTTCAGTGTCTTACTCAACACTGAGCAAATGGGTTTGATCTTCATTTTATACTCCTCTCATCACACAGCAAAGAAAATGTTTTTCTGGATAACTTCAGGGTCAGGTTCAGGTCTAATCCTCCATATCTTTGGAAGTGGTGCAAGTAAATGACTAAACCACTGGCCAGGCCCTGACTAACATAATCCTGAGATTAAATTAATTGAATAGGATGTGGAGAATTACTGGATGTGAAACCATGACAACATGAGAAATTTCCACATGTCACCGATAATAATGTGAGAAGAAGACAGAAGGTACAGATAGCACTATGAGGGGAGGCTGGATCCTACAGGTGGGTAAGAGAGAAGTGACCAAATTTCAAAGGTGGTTGGAAGAAATTATTTGTGACTTTTCAGGGATTGCAGGACAATAGCACCTAGGTGACTGTATCAGAGGTACCATACAAGGCCAAGAGTGACCAGGGAACAGAACTTCATGATCTGTAGTAAATCTGTGACGGTGATTAGAGATGGGCTGTTTATCTGAGAGGAGACTTGATCAAGGGAAGTAAAACAAACCCAAACCCCCCAAAAAACATACAGTAAAAGAAATAACAATGTGTGTAAATCATGTCTTTCTGGAGATACCTGCTGAGCAGGTCTGCGTCTGATCACCACAGCCTAAACCAGGAAAATAAACCAAACCTTCTAGAGCATAATTGTATAGAATTAATTTTGCTCAAGATGAAAAATAAAATATATAAGTGTTTAGCATGATCTGATCACTGCAACATGCTCAAAGGAAAGAGACATTCCTCCAGCAGAAAACTCATCCTATCCTAAAATGTAGGATTTGAGCTTGCCTGAAAATAAATGTCTAGTACCACCTGAAATGCCCTAGGGTGTCTGAAGAGGGAGCACCCACAGGACAGGCATCAGACTCTCCAACAGATCTCTGATTGTACTCTATGCTTATGTTTAAGTATCTGAATCACACTCCTGCATAGCTAAGTGAGCTAGCTGAGTCCTGTCTTCTATACCAGATGCAAACCACTCCATTTTAGTTACCTCTATAAATGAGGTGTCTGAACAGACCAGCCAAGGCAGGCACTGTAACCTGGTGAGGCTCAAAACTCACAATGATAGCACTTCTGTTATCTCAGTGCTGGAGCTAATAAATATAAGTGAGGTACTACAATAATGTATGTGATTATATAACTTAGATGACTTCAATTAGATGATATAAGACCCAGGAGGCCATCTTCTAATGCTAATATTTCTATTTGATGTAATTTTATGTTCTCCTAGCAGTACTTACCTTTGAATCTTTACCTGACACTACTTATCTGAACAAAATGTAATTTGCTCATGCTATCATTACATTAAATGGGAAAATGTCATCAATATTAACTCATTTGAGTTAATCATTGTGACAATATTATTCATTATAATATGTTTTGTTCACCAACAGGTCACTGTGACATGCCAGAGCCATTCCATGTCCAACTGTAACTACTGGATACTACTAGAAGATAATAGTTTATTAAGACAAATGCTGTCAAACGTGTAAGGGAGACAGAAATCTTAATTGCATTGCATTTGCAGCTAAAACTAATTAATGTACAAACCAAATGTCACTATAAGAACACATAGTTCTAGTTAGCACTAGTATTACTCAGAAAACCATGCATGGTTTTGTTTTGAAACATTTAAGTTTTTTAATTGACCTCTTGTTCCCATATAGTCTGGTTATTTTCTTCTGTTAAATTAATATACCTTCTCTGCCAAAGCAAACTTTGAACTTGAGCTCTTCATATAATACTCACTGCTGGGTATTGCTGAGTTAGGCATCACTGTGGGGACCCCAACCACAGGAATATTCACACTAGTAATATTAGCATGATGCTTAAATTGCAGGTTGTGCAGTACAGCATGCAATTGCCAATACAGTGCAGTATTCATATGTATAGTTGCATGTCATATCCTGCCTTTCATTTCAATGTGAAAATAGGGGCTTCAGAAATGGAATCAGTGAAATGACCATAGCTGAGTATGGCCCTCAAATAATCTGAATTAGTAAATGGGTTAATTTCAGCATGCTAGGGCTTACCCTGTAAAGAGGGGCATAATGATTAAAAGCTTGAAATTGAAGGCACTATTTGTGCCTTACTTCAGTGCTGTCTTTTCTTCCTTGTACCTCTGCCATGACAGAATTCAGTTCTAGGTTTTGGTAGATAATCTGTGGTTTAAGTTAGAAAAACTTTTGCAAATAAACAAACCAATGAGACTAATCATTGACTTCCCCTAGAATGCCACACAATATGACCTTTTCAAAAATCTTCATGTGGGTTACTCTGGCAGTAAAAACAACCATGACTAAGAAGCACATTATGCATTTCCCACATACTCTTTTACATATTATACAGAAAATACTATTATTAAAATGGCAAAGATAACAGGTAAGGGGGAACATTGATTCCCAGTAACTTTGTGCACTTGCATTAAAAATTTAAATGTATCTGTGTCAGACACTGGGGAAAGAAGAAAAGCTACAGAAATATACAATATATATTGTTTGCAGGGGTTTTATTACAATTTGTTGTTTTTCCTGCTGAAGTCAAGACAAGATTCCTATTTTCTCAGTTGCACTACTTATATAATGTATGAGTCATACATTTTCATTTCGTAGTGTACAAAATATTTTAAGCACCACTTTATACAATGTTTATTTCCTAGCAGGGTTTTTCCTTAAAAAATAACAGTCAGCAGGTAGTGCAGAAGCAAATTGCAAAATAAAGATCTTGTTCCTGCTGCTAGAGCTGCTCAGGGAGAAAGATCTGCGCAGCTGGAAAGACATGAGCCTCAGTCAGACGTCACAGTGGAGGTTTGAGTTTGCTGGCAATTTCTCATTCCTTGTACGTATGTTTCCCCCCACCATTCCCTGCTGGCAGGTGGGTACTATCCTTTACTCAGTCCAAACTTCCTGCCTATGCTGTGCTAACTCACACATCGCCTTGCAGAGACGTAGAGGGTGTTTCCTGGAGAATCGCATGTCTGAAAACATCCCTTCCCAAACCTGTGCACTGCCACAGGAGGGTATCTTGCAGGACCACATTTCCACTGCCACCCCTAAAGGGACAACACTGTTTTCAGACTGCCAGAGCCAAGATATCCATCAGTGAGGACACCAGCATTCCAAGCCAGATGTTTCACAACTGTATCAATACAGAAAGGTTAGAAAGCTTTAAGGCAAACCTAGACTTCAGCTTTCGAAAAAAAGTAAACCAAATTAAACTACCGTGATGCAAGTGAAGGCAAAACCTTCTCCCATGACCTTAGCTAAGATGAATTTTACATGTATTTGGACTACAAGATAAAATATGTATTTTAGCAGAGATCTGCCTTGATGCTCTAAAGCAAAAAGTTTCAGGAAAAACTACTTTTGCATATTTGTATATGCACAAGGAAGACTTACTTGGTCTGGCTTTTTCAAGCTCCCAATTTTGTGCACTGGTAAAACAGAAATATAGTCTCTAGGGAAGATATGTAACAAATGACTCGTCCTTAGATGAACAAATTTTAAAACCACAAACTAACCCTTCAAGTAGTAAGTGACCTTGACCTTACCTCAAAGGGAAGACAAAGATTCTTAAAAAACCTTTCTCAATAATTTAAAGCATTTTGGAAAGGCCTTTCTCGCAGTACATGTGTGTATGCTATGAGTCTGCAGGTACTCCTAAGTCTACATGAAATCTTGTCTGCACGAAGTCTAAGGTGAGAAAGCTCCATTTCTGCATCCTTCTGATGAAGAAAGGCTGCAGAGACTGATTCAGGTCTTGCATGTATTCCAGGCAAACTGAGTACTCTAGGTCAGGCATTAATAATATTACAGGTATCATTTCACTGCACAGAAACTCTCAGAGCACAGTGTTTGTTCTACTGCATCCAAAGGAAAAGAAAAGCCATTTTATACTGGCTGGCAATAACTCTGCTTTAGATTTTTGTTGGGGCAGATTTCTTAAATTGTCAAAGTGACTCACACAGTGCAGGAGTCTAGATCACTACAGGGCATTTTTGAGCAAAAAACCTTACACATTGTGCAATTAAAAACCAAAACTTCAGACCTAACCTTTTGTCATTCATTTAAAGCCTAGTTTATTTAACCATATAAGCATTCATATAATCCTTATTTTCTCAGAAAAGCAGTCAGGCACACACTTAGATCCCATGGATTTCAACAAAGTAAAACCAAAGGATTTGATAGTTAAATGTGATTAAAAGTAAATCAGGGCTTTTATACCTGTAAAAAAATAACACTGCAAAATGAGAATGGGCATATTTATTCTTGCTTTCTGTACTCAAGGTACAGAGGAAAGAGAAACAACATCTTTTTAGGGGTAGTGATGATACTCTCACCACAAAGCTGATGTAAGATTTTTTTCCCTCTTTCCTGACACTTATTCTTCTCCCTGCACTGCAGCTTACAGCACTCTGGTTTGTATCAAAACTGCTGTTTGTGGGGCCGTATTACAAACTATATTACTGAAAGGCTGTGGGTTAAAAAGTCCAATGCTTTATTCTCTTGAAGGTTTAGTGGTCTGATTTGCAGCAGAAACATATAAACAGCTGTTCTGCAAGATGGGATGAAATCTGTTGATGTGCAAATGAATAGCTGGAGGAGGGAGCTTCTCAGACCAGCTTTTTTTTGCCAGTGAAAACATTCACTGAACAGCACACTAAGTTAAAATCCTCAGTAGGTCAGATTCAAAGCACTTTAGCATACTGGTTGAAGAGTTATTGTTATTTTTCTGTACTTACTGTGCCCCACCAGAGAGCATCGGCATATGTGGAGAATTGGGTATTTGCATCTTTTTCCACCAGATAAACCAGGAAAGATGAAAAGATGAGTACTAAAAATCCTATGTACCAGGCTGTGATTAATTCCTAGGTAAAAGAAAACAGAGATCAATATCCACTTTAGAGACAGAACAGAATGGCATCTTAAGGAAGACATAATTAAAAGACCTGTATATATGTTTTTGTCATTTGTGCAGTTAAAATTTAAGTGGTTCTCTATGGCTGCAGATTTTCTCTGAAAGTGGACTGGATCTACTCCTGTGGTTTGATGTTTCAGCAACTTCACCAACATATAAGATTACAACTACATATCAAGAACAATATTTTCAAGATATCCTACAAACTGTTAGCATTAAACATGTCATGACATATTTGTGCTATTTCACCTTACAATTGATGTTACTTCAGAAAATTTTGGGTATTCTGCTCAAAACTGATAAACATTTATTTCCTTGGCCTCTTGTTGAACTACTTCAAGTGAAGATGTCAATCAGCAAAATCAGCATCTAGGATTACATACCTTGCTATGTGCATAAACTACTGAACCTAACAATTTCCAAGTGCCTCCTCTTCGGTCCATGCGCACCATACGAAGGATCTGTAGGAAACGAAGACTTCTCAGTGCGGATGTTGCAAAAATGTTACCCTGAGTTTTTGCAGAAACAACTGCTATTGAAGCGATGAGAACAATGATGTCTGAAAGAAATACATTACAGAAAACATTAATGTCCAAGTATCAATAAATAGCACATACATGTACATGAGCTGAACAAGGAAGACAAAAGAGAGAGTGCTGTGGTGGGTGGAAATTCAGAGCACTGAGTTTCCTGTTTGAGGTAGGGATATGAGGTCAGGGCTGGTGGCAAAATCTAACTTGGGAGTCTTCGGGGCGAAAACTGAGCGTATCAATTTTCAAAACATGTGGATAAGAGGAGCAGTGTTGAAGAAACCTCACATAAGTGTTTTGAAATGTGATGTAGCAAACCGTACAAATCAGTAGATGGATTAGAACTCTCCCCCTTTATAAATCTTCCCATGGCAACTTTTCTATAAAAAGACAAAAAACACAAGTAAGGTAAGACAGAGCAGCCCCAGTTTTGTGAGTCCAGTGGAATCAGACTTACAAACACAGCACTAATTTCCTATGAGAACAGACACCGGTTCAGGCATGTAGTTTCTGGACTCAAATCCCCTGATATACCATTTCCTGAAGGGAGGAAATACAGCTCTGGATACTCAGAAACATTCTTTTAGCTGGAAGTTTGGAAAGTTTGTTGAAGTTCAGCAAGTATTAGAATTTATTTCTTTGGGTCAGAGATTCAGACTGTAAAAGCAGCTTTGGTGTGCGTGAACTAATCCGCCAGTTGCCCTTAGAGCCAGAATAGTATTTAAGGGTAGATAAGGAGAAGCAGCAGAGTGATGAAACATGGATTCTGTGAAATGGCAAAGGTACAATGATTGGAGCAGACACACTGCTGTGCACGGAGTGGAAAAACACAGGACAAGTTCTGTGTTACTTCCTCACCTCATGATTAATTTCCTATCCATCTTTAAAAGCTTCAAGAGCCTTTGTAAGAAATACCTGATTTTAATCTTAGGGTTTTGTGGTGTACGTTTCCATGCAATAGAAGGATGCAAGGATAATCAAAACCTGTGTTTGCCAGTGAAGACCTGAAAGCAAGTTCTGGTTGATATGAGTTTTGCTTCTTTTTTTTTTTTTGTTGGGTATAAACACTCATCTTGTCGCAAGCACAGCTCCTGTAAGTCAAGAGTGATTCAGTAAGTGAAACTCCCCACCTCCACAGGTGAGTAGTGAAAGACACTGTCTGTACTTACAGGACACTGTTTCCTTAGCCTGCCCCCATACAGCAGAAAATAGCCTTTGTTCATTTTGTTCAGCCACCAAAGGAAGTTGAGGTTCAAATACCCTTCCTTGCCTGCACATATAGGGAGTTCCTCTGAACTCACCTATGGATGACTTTGTCCTCTTATTGCAATGCAAAGGGTATAGATAACCTGTACCTGTGGTTTAAGGATTGTCCTGTCAAATAGTGGATGTCTTTGTTACAAGGGGCTAGAAATTTGCAGACGTTTAAAGCCAGTTGGATGATCTCATGGAAGAAGATTTAATCCTGGGCTAATTACTTCTGTTTCAGGACATCTCCAAGTAGCAGGCTGCTGGAAGCTGAGAGACTCTTGCAGAGAAATACCACTGTATGTTTGCCCTGCTTGTGGAGTCTTCCCTGACTGTTCACTTGTCTGGTGTCACTGTTGCACAAACAGTGTTGGGCTAGGATGACCTTCTGCTTGTCTTAAACTCTGTCACTTTAAAATCCCTTTGGCTGCTACATAGGGGGATCCTAAGTGGCAACTCTAAAATTGACTATCAAAAATGCTGTATGTGCTTCTATATGTGAATCCAACAAGTTCAGATATCAAGAAGAGCCAGAAATAGATAAAGTATCCTGGAGTGTCTCTGCACAGTAAAAGTCTCAAGAGCACAACAACCAGATGCAGGAGGTCATGATGAGAATTCAGAAATAGGAAAACTGATGGGGGAAAGTTAAAGACATCATAAATTCTAATTGAGATCAGAGAAGTAGATGGGATTGAACTCCATGTGAAGATATTTAAGTTTAGGTGTCTACATGTGAAGCAGGTGTCTAAACATGCACCACAGGGTAATCATGTCAACAGAGAGAGGAGCAGCTAATCCTCAGGAAGGCTCCTGCTGGCTCCTCAACTGCCTCATGCTCTGGACTTGGTACAAAACCGGCTTGATTCAGCTGCCCAAATTTATTTGTCCAGTGCCATTTGAGATGCCTTAAGGTATCTGAGACATGTCCTAGATCTGGCAGCTACACTCTTGGACCTGGGAAATCTGTACTCTTCCAGAAAAGTCGCTGGAGAGCAGGGAATATCATATAACAGGGGACATCTCTATGTACTCTACTGAACTAAGCCCTAGATCTCAATTGACTCTACTGGAAGAATAGACACTCAGCCCACATGTACCCACCTAAAAGCAAACTTCTATATTTAGTTGTGTTTATTTGGATCCAAGGCTCACATAGTGCGTGCTGGAATGCCTTGAGCAGTACAGACTGTGCAGAGGAAGCAGTGTCCCTGGTGACTAACATGATGGCAGGGTGATCTTGTCCCATGCAGCTCTGAGTGGAGCAGCAATGTTAACATTCATTTTTATTTAGTGGTGACTGGCTAGTAGCAAATCAGGCATCACTGGAAAAGTAGCATGCACTGCTGCAAATCATTCTTAGAACTGAAAAAAGAATAAGGTCACCCAAATATTTTGAATTATTCATTTGGTCCAGAAATCATTAAAGTGTTAACAGAAGGTTTTGGTTACCCTCAACCACTTCCAATAGGACATTAAAAAAAAAAAAATCAGCAATTTTCACCTGCCCTTACTTCTACTTATTCCAGGAGCTCTGACATTTTTCTTTATGAAATGGAGCTTTATGGAGATTCCCCCCCTGCAGCAAAAAAAAAAATCAAATTAATTCAGTCTTGCCAGCTGCATGCAGTGTCTCCCCTGCACTGCTGGGGTCCCTCTTCCTCACTGAGGGTCTCTAGTCTTCTCTGACCATGAGAGACAAAGAAGCCAATAGCAGCATAGCTTTCTTTTCCTGTTTTAAAAACACTGGTTCAAAAGACTTATCTACTTGGGTATACCCTTCTATCTGGAGGGTAGGGATGGGGCTTTCCCCAAAGGGATGAAAGGCTGAGGGAAAAGAGCAGCAGAAAATGCACTGGATCCTGTTTGAAAAACAGCTGGAGGGAAGAGAATCTCCCCTCACTGCTGGTGGCTTTTTCATACCTTGTTCTCTCCTTCAACTCTTCACACCCCCAGCCTCCATCAAGATCCCATCCCTAACTCCTCAGGATGGGAATAGGGAAGGAAAGTGTGTGTCCATTGCTTAAATCAGCCCTCCCTGGCTGTGTTTCACTAGGAAGCAGGGAAGGCAGACAGGCACATTATTTCAATGGAGTTTAACTTGTTAGGAACAGGTGTAAGATTAATCAAAATAAACCCTTCTTGGAATGAAATTAGAGTTCAACGAAAAGTTTGCAACAGCTGAAAGTCACTCCTGAGTATGTTAAACTTGTTTGATTTTCTTATCTAAACATACCCTGGTAAAAATGAAAAGCTAAGTACTTTATGATTTTCTCCTTGCTGCATTTTTATGCAGTTTGCCTCAGGTGGCATTTGCCCCCTTTTAAACCAAGACAGTAAAATATTCTGAACTTTCAAATACCATCTGAAAATTTACGTGGTACTTCTGTATTTTAAGAAGGCTTTACGACACCTGTATCAATATTTTTCTCTTTATATTTTAGTGGCAAAAGTCGGAAAACACACAAAATTAAACAGTAGCATTTCAATTAGTTTAATGGGAACTCAAGTTTCACTCTGTGTCTTGCTGCAAAGCACCAGAGAATTTAAGGATGAGTGAGTAATGGGCAATATAATTCCAAACTTCTCTGTGATGACTTATTATAAGACAGAGGTTTCTGATGTACATTTACCCCTTCTTTTTTTCTTTTTTTTTTTAACCCCAAGCTAATATCTTGTTTATGACTCTCCAAAATGCTAAACGTCTCTTCATCTAAGCTGATGATTTTATTCACTCTTTAGATGTATCTCTCATATTTTTCTCCTTCCAGATAACATCCTCTTTTGCTAACTCCAGTCTGAGATTTCAAATCCTCTCAGAAGCTTTTGCAATGTTCACTTTTGAATAGTTAATTTCAATTTAAATTTCAAACAATTAATTCTTCCACTTCAGAAATTTCACCTAGTACCACTCCTGAAACCCCTGAGATTACATGAAAGTTTTGTGAATAGTAACTCACAAAAGCTTTTTTAGTTGACAGCTATAATGTTAACAACAGAGCCACCTCAGAAAAAATAAAAAAGATGAACCCAAGACTCATGCATGTAACTTACATATTGTCCAATTTCACTAAAATAGTACAATAGGCAAGAGACTGAAGCCCAGTAGTGCAACTACCTGAAACTTGAATATTTTATTCAAGATCTGTCAGCCCAAGTTCTCCACTTCATGAGGAAGGCCAATGTTGGCCTGCTCGATCTTCTCAAGTTCCATGAGAAGCTCTGGATCACTTGGGTTACTGATGGAGGTGCAGCTGGAATTTCTAAGCTATAAGCACTTTCAGTGGCAACTCTGTGACTGAGAGATTAAGAATTGTAGAAAAGGAAGCATCACAAATACTCACAAGCATTTTTTTTACTTCTAATTACTTTTCCAATACAACTTTCCTACTGTGAACTTTTTGGATGTTGTGAGATTTTACAATATTCAAAGGTGTCATGCAAATGGACCTGGTTATATAAGTAAAGGGGGAACACAAAAGCTTTACTTGGATATTGCAAAACATCCCAAAAACTTGATGTGTCATCAGAACAATCTCTAAAATTACAGAAAGAATGTCAGAATGGCTTTTTACAAGGGCATGTAATGATAGAACAAGGGGGAATGGCCTTAAACTGAAAGAGTGTCAGTTTACAGAATCACAGAGTTGAAAAGGGCCCACAAGGATCATCAAGTCCAAGCCTTAGCCCTGCACAGGACGATCCTTAAGAGTCACACCATGTGCCTGAGAGCATTGCCCAAATGCTTATTGAACTCTGGCAGGCTTGGTGCTGTGACCACTGCCCTGGGGAGCCTGTTTGGTGTACAACCACCCTCTGGGTGAAGAACTTTTTTCTAATATTTGACATAAACCTCCCCTGACACAACTTCAGACCATTCCCTCTGGTCCTGTCACTAGTCACCACAGAGAAGAGATCAGTGCCTGACCTTCCTCTTCCCCTCACAAGAAAATTGTAACTGCAATGAGATCTCCCCTCAGTCTCCTCCAGGCTGAGCAGACCAAGTGACCTCAACTGCTTCTCTTGGCTTCCCCTCAAGGCTCTTCACCATGTTTGTTGTCCTCCTTTGGACACTCTCTAATAGCTTAAAATCTTTCTTATATTGTGGCATCCAAAACTGCACACAATATCCAAGGTGAGGCCACCCCAGTGCAGAGCAGAGCAGGACAATCCCCTCCCTCGACCAGCTGGCGATGCTTTGCCTGATGTCCACCAGGACAGGGTTGGCCCTCCTGGCTGCCAGGGCACTGCTGACTCATATTCAACTGGCCATCAACCAGGACTCCCAGGTCCCTTTCCTGGCACTGCTTTCCAGCATCTCATTCCCCAGTCTGTCTGTACATCCAAGGTTGTCCCAACCCAGGTGCAGAATTCAGCACTTTCCCTTGTTGAACTTCATATGGTTGGTGATTGCCCAGCCCTCTAATTTGTTTAGACTAGATATTAGGAAGAAATTCTTAACTCGGGGTGGTGAGGCACTGACACAGGTTGGCCAGAGAAGCTGTGGATATCCCATCCCCAGAAGTGCTAAAGGCAGGTTGGATCGGTTTCTGAGCAATCTGGCCTAATGGGATGTGTCCCTGCCCATGAAAGGGTCATTTAAATGAGATTATCTTTAATATCCCTTCCAACCCAAGCCATTCTATGATCCTATGATATTAGGAAATTGATGACAATCTCTCACCTGCTCAAAGCTCATGAAGATGCTCAAACTAATACACAAACGTGCATTATCTTTCTCTTTTTCATATTCTTCAAAGTAAAATAATGTTAGTAGGAGCATTTCCTGTTGTCTGCATTTAATGCTAATGTGATGGGAGATCCTTTCCTTCTAAATATAAATGGTACCTTGAGACAATACATGTTAAATAATTCTTGTGAATTTAGTTCTTTGATTTTATTTGAATAGAAAAAGTAACAATATTTAGTAATTTTTGCATCATCACTATATCATCAAAATAGTGTTTGCTAAAATTTCACAGAAAATGCTCAGAGTTCACACACTATTGTTAAGAATAGTGGAATAGGCAGGAAATTGCAATGGCTATCAGTTACTGTGTCTGCTCAGGCTACAGAGCAGTAGAGAAGGGCAACAATCTAGGACATGAGTAGGGCACATCTTCTCCCAAAACTGCAGAAATAAGCAGAAAATCTCAAGAGTTTGTGCTATCTAGCCTGTAGCTGTATTAACTCACAAAGGAAATTAACTGGCAATCGTATGACCAAATTTAAGCTACCCCTAGGCTGTCCTAAGTCTAATTTTGGCTATAGTTATTATTTATGACCCAGAAAAAAAAGACACAACTTGTAGTGGTCATTTCTTATGAATAGTTCTCAGGACAGTTCATTACCCACAATTTCAAAGTTACTCCTAAAAAAACCCCAGCACTGTGATTCTATGCTGTTACAGAGACACTAGGCTCCATAATTGACTAAGAGCCCCAAATCTGCTTCGACACTGACTCCATCTGCTTACCATGGCTCTGGCCATGTATGTGGCTGATCAGTGAGAAATCATTCTCACTCACCAAGGAGTTTAAAGAAGTTTTAATTGAGGTTTACAACACCCGCCACACAGAAACAATCAACAACTTTCTATTTGTGTTGCTAAGAGGTGTGTGGTGGAAGGGAGTTGTGACCAGAATTTTAGTTTTACTAATATTTCTTTGTATATCAGTCCTTTCAGTAGCTTCATCATGTTTATTGCTATTCTCAGAACTCCCTTCAATTTGTCTACAATAATCTCTACAGCTAGCTGACTGGGACTGAAGGGTATCATCTAATCAATGTAGTAATGTACTTTAAATTTTAATCAGACACTACAGCACAAAGGTAACACAACACACGTTCCAGAGCACTGTATCCGAGCACATCACACTACAGAAACATAACAAAAATATATTCAATGGGCTCTGTCCTAAATTGGAATAAATTGGAAATTTAAAGCAGTTTAAGATAAAGCCTGATGACTGACACCTGACTTTGCTCATATATCAGTATGAAAATAAGGTTAGTCTTGTTTGGATTCCTAAAATAAATGGTCTGTTTATACAAACTTGACTATAGGAACAACAGCATTTTTGCACAGCCTAGGAACATACTGGGCATTAGTGCATTTTATGTTCCTGTGGGCTAGCTGAAAGAAAGCAGAAGAAAAGAAAAAGACATTCATAGAGTTTGAAGTCTTCTGAATATCCTAATAGAGGGGTATTCAGTGAAGGAAAGGATTGTGTCATTATTCCTTAAGCACTTGTTCCTTGAGAAAGGTCATAGAACAGAAAAGACAATTTCATCATAACTGGATGAAAACCTGTTTTTAGCTTCAAACAAAAGATTAACTAATTCTCTCTAGTGGTTCAGGAGGGCAAACAATAAAAGATGTGATTAGAATATGCTGGAATGGTTATTTTGAAAAGAGGCAAATGTAATGTTTTTACCAGGTGGTAGTTCCTTTTCTCTGTGAATACTCCCCTTGCTATGAAATCAGTGGGATATTTCACATAGCTATGGCAGAAAAATTTGGCCAAATACAGGCTGAACTTCCAGTGACCTTGCGTAAGTATTTACCCCAGAAACCAAGAATGTGCATTATCTTACCTCTAATTACATCTCTGAATAGAGAGGTGAATGATATTGCCATATTTAGAAAGATGACGTGTGTTATCATGTTTTGTAAATTATCCCATTGGAAGAAGCAGAACTATTTATCAACAAAATAAAATTCAGTATGTGCAAGATTGCCAAAATCTGCAAACTGGATTTTTAGAGACTACTCTGGAGACATACAGTCTTTAGCTAGGTCACCTGAAATCACCCTCTGAAATATGATATGCTTAAGCATTATTCTCTATCTATAAAAAAACCCACAAAACTAACAAAAAATCAGTTTAACAGCACACATTGAACTAT
Source organism: Formicarius rufipectus (assembly GCA_013399695.1). Lineage (NCBI taxonomy): Eukaryota > Metazoa > Chordata > Aves > Passeriformes > Formicariidae > Formicarius > Formicarius rufipectus. Next base: position 1,853,511 of record VXAU01002350.1, on the reverse strand, counting down.
ATCACCGGAAAATCTTTAGTGTAATTTTAAAGAGGTAGGAAGCTGAGTTCTGTACCTCCTACAAGAAGCTGGAGACTTACAGCAATAGGGCCTCAGTTTTACAGGGGAAAAAAAGGCTAAACACCAGCATCACAACACCACAATAAAAAACCCCCAAAGCAATAGGAGATAATCTGAGTTTCGCATATTCTAAAAGTAATGGTGCTCAGGATCTTGGTAAAATTTGCTTTCAGCTATGTCTGAATACAGATTTTCTTTCTGGTCAGGGATTAGCTCAGATGCCAGACAGGTTATGAATAATTGTCACCGACTAGTAAAAGTAATTGGCAGGATATCTTCAGGAAATTCTTGAGATGGATGATGCTGTTTGATTTTTGCAGATGTTGTTGTCACTCCAGCCAAAAGGTCTTTTTGTTTTCAAATATATAACATCATCTGGATGGAAATCATCTTAATTGTCATTACAGACAAAACAAGTTGGTGATTTCACTTCCTTTTTTAATCTTTTTTCAAGATGCAAAACAACCTAGTAATTTTAGAAGCGGGAAAGTGAGCTGGTTTTGTGTATCAAGATAATGCACAGAGATAAACACAGGTAAGTGTGAAAATTGACTTTTATTGCTGTTGGAAAACAGAAAGATAGTAATGTATGGCAATGTCACACAGAAGAAAAGAAGTTCTACAAAAATACGTAATACTGTATAGGCAGTGAAGAGGAATTAAAAAAAGAAAAATCCAGAGGTTACTATTTCTACTTGATTGAATTTTTTTTTCTTCTATCAGTGGAAAATGGCTACATTAGTTGCTGTGTTCCATTCTGAGGGGTCCAGTGCACAGAAACTTGGATTTCGCTTATCATCAGCTAAGCAATATCCCAGTGAAGAGATCAAAAGAGATGAATCACCTTGAACCCTTCTTTTCCTTTATAGTTTTCATTTGAAATGTATTGGAATCACTCAAGTAAGCAAACTATTTTAATGTGAAATGAAAGTATCCTCCTGAAAATACAGACAACTTCCTTCGATGATAGATGTTAATTTTATATAACCAAAATGGGCCTATTTAAAAAGCATTTCACCAACATGTAAAGCTATCTTTTCTAGCAAAGAAAAAAACCCAAACTTTAAGCAAGTCAGAGATACTTATTACAAAAGTTAATCAAATACAACAAAATTTAACTTATATCCCAAACAATTTTTGAAACAGAAAGACAAGGAATATTCTTAAAAATTCAATACTGAATATTTTTTAGATGTGGAAACCAAATATTTCCTTATTAAACTGTAGACCAAAGAAGATAAATCAGATTTTTTGTTTTGCTATTTTTAATCAAATTTTATAATGAGATCCTAATTCCATCCCCAAGAATGAGTCAACTAATGTTACTCACTATTGTATCAATGTACTAAAAGTATATGTATCCTGTTTCCGTGTAAAAATACCATACTTTCAGGCAAGATGGCAAATATATGAAAATAATGTCATTTTACCTTCTGTTGTAGATGGGCAAAAATATTACTCTATAGGCTGAGTATTATGATAGCTCAACAAATACTGAATTTTAAATTGTTGCTATGGTTACAATTTTTTATTTAATCTGGATAAGAATAGCTACATTAATGGGAACATTTCACCTGCCTTTGTACTGTTAGCAATTATAGTTCATGGCCCTGTTGAGTACACAGTCTTTCTATGGACTGAATAAATCCTCAGCAAACATCTTTATGTTGTTAACAGCTGGCTCAATAAATTTCAAAAACCTAAGAGCCTCCTGCAAGCTAAGATTAAGTTCAATAGCAAGCCTTTCATGGATTTATGCTTCATTAGCCTTTTCCAATAATTGATCTTTAACATTATTGATATGTTCCAGCCAGAAGGAATAAAGCACTGTTTATTCAGCAGGAGTTTTATTTGGCTTTAAGACAGGCTGACAGAAACATTCAAAACTGTATCTTTGACCCAGTGTTCACCAGCCTAATTTGTGTCCAACCAAAGAAACAAACCACAAGTAACACACACAGGTCCTTCCCGTAAGTCTTCACTTATTCTACACAGTAACTATTTTGTGCCTTGAAAACTCTGGCAAAACAAGCTTTGCTGGTCACTTTACTATGTCTGAGGCTTTTTCCTGGATGATAGCAGTGAAAAAGGCTATTGTGGTGGAGAGAAAAACATCTGAAGATTTCTGTAAGGAAAGGTAGCAGGATGGATAGCCAGACACAAACACACCTGATGTGTAAAGAGGCTCATTAGATCAGGCTGGAAGAAAACCATAAAGTTATCAGCAAGAAACCAAATAACTACAGCATGGCAAGACTTGTGTATGGAGAAAGGGTTGAATAATTTAGGTGTAGTTAGTCAGAAGACAAATATGAGATAGCAGATAGAGGTATGCAAACTAGTGGAAGATAACAAGGTCTGTTGGATGCCTTCTGTTTACCCTTAAATAAATATGAGATCAAAAGAGAATTTAAATCTGATAAAAAGAAATACAAGATGCAATTGAGTTGTACAATTCATTGCTGCAGGATATAAAGGAATAACCAGGGAAAATTAAAGACAAGTTTGTATGTTTTTCCCTGAATTGCTGGAATTAGATTTTTCAGGGACATCCAAATTCCTGTGTGAATCAGTCACTGACTACCTAATGTCGAAACAAAAATATTGTCTGATTGGCTATTTGGACCACAGGTATTAACACCCTTATTAGTGGCATTTGGCACTAGTCAGCATGTAAAAAGCTATCAAACAGGGTTCCTACATGATCCACCTCATCAGGGAAACAGTGTGTTGGTTCCTTGCAGCCACAAAGGGAGCAATCTCTAGGTGGGACCCTGCCCTTTCATGGCCTTTTCAGTCATACTCTGACATCTCAGGGACAGACAGGCAGGCAGGGCATCTGGAAGTGTCCGCCTAATGCATTTCCAGTTTGTGCATAAAGTGAAGATGGTGCAGAGGTATGGGAGTGGAAAGGCCAAAAAAACTGTGGGAACAGAAGAATCCATGGTGTGAGGGTGAAAGTGGATGGGTGGAAACTGAGAAGTAAGGATGCTGAAATGAACAGGGAGAGAAAAACATGTCTCTGAGGGAGAAGAAAAGCCTGTTTGCAGATGGAGAGGGAAGAGACAGTATTAACAATCTGCTCTCATATTCATGGAGTGGAGGGAAAACAGGAGATATCAAGTATCTATCTGAGTTCAATGTAGGTGTTGAAGGCAAGAATATGGATCCTTCAGTGTTGCCTGAAAGAGAAGGGTTTCTACCTTGTTTTCTGAGTGACCTTCCAGAGGCTTATATATCTCCCTATTGCCTAAAACCAGAACTTGCATTCCTAACCTATACAGTTATTTCGGATGTCTGCACAGTCAGTGTGAATGCCTCCTGGGAATCTTCTGTTTCTGTAAATGCAGAGGATTCTGTAATGAAGGTATTTCTGTAAGCAGCTTCATATTGTGTGCATCTCTAGAATCAACAAGATTAAAGCCAGTCCCTAAAAAATGTGAGCAAAACTGAACACACCAAAACTAAAACCTGAAAATGTTGCTCGGTCTGTCAGTTGATTCCCTTCTTACTTTTCCAAGTCACAGCTCATAAACAGCATTGGAAGTTCTAATATACACACATATTACATAATATTACATAATATATTGCATTTAATATAATGCTATTGTTATTGTTGTTATTATTATACTACAAGGTATTTTCTGAGGCTCAAAAAAGAGAGCTCAATAATCATTTGAAAGACTGCAAAAATAATTTGCAGAATCTGGGCGAGAATGACAGGGAACCTCATCATTTCTAAATAATTTGACTGTGACATTTGACTTTAGGGCACTTCCCTAACAAAACTGAGCTGAATTAGCAATCACTAAACATTTTAGTCCATATTCTGAGTTGTATCAGTCTGGTTTGAAGGGGATATAACCACTTTATGCATGGGAAAGTATCTTTAATAGCCTTCTAATAATGGAATTCCAATATTACAAATAAATTCTTTTTAATAAAAGGTTTCTGGCTTTTAACAGCCTTTCTATCACAAACCTGTCTTTATTCTTCATGTTGCAGTGCTCTAACCTATTTAATCTCTTCCAATGTGGATTGCTTCTGATTTGTATTGCTGGAATTGTCTATTTATGAATGACTGTTTGCATGACCAAAATCAAAATTTCTCAGATGTCAGATGACTACAACTAACAGCAGGTGACAGGGTAAATCAGCATCTCTCTCTGGCCCAATTAAGAATTATTTATTGATGTTTGGATAGTTTCAGTGGGGCTGAGATACGGCAATTTCCTGCTCCAAATCTCCCAGAGAAAGAATTTAACGAAACTTTACCCAGAAACTGGAAACTGTACTGTGAGCTAGTTGGCATGTTTGGCAGAGGGAGTGCTTCTAATTTTGGTGATAAAAAGGCCTAGATGCATATAAAGTCCCTCAGGAAAAGGGACTTGGTTTGTTTCCGTGAATTTGATTTCAATTAGTTTTTTTCAATGAAAAATAATTTCATCAGCAATCTTACACTAGCCCAGAAATCTGATGCAATAAAACCTTGAACTCCAAGCTTCATGAAGATGAAATCTGTCACTGCCCATAGTTCCCCACTGGTGAAAGAAGTTGCTACACACACTTCATTCAGACTGCCCAGTTCATCATAGATCCTCCTCTACTCAAAATAACATGGTAGTGACACCAGTGTAAGATCAAAACTCACAGGTTGCTGAATTCTCTACCACATACTAGAACAATATGTTAATGTATCATAGCAAACTGGAAGATTACTTCTGAATAGGATACATACAACTTCTAGGAAGGGAAGACCAGAGCCTGATGTCTTTAATCACAGAAAATGTTACCTTACTCAGCAGCAATGGTAGTAGCTAGGAAATATAAATTTGAAAGTATAAGGCTCATTGATGATATTAAACAGACATTATTTTTCCTACACATTTCTAAAAACTGTACTGTCAGGACTGTCAAACACAAAAATGTGCCACTAAGTATTAGTTGTAAAAATCTACACAACTTAGGACCTATCTAGCCTAAAGAGCACCTTATTCATTGCACAGAACTGTGGCTGCCAAAATTATCTGGAAAATTTCAATTTGAAGCCTAAATACTACTGCTACTACTACTGCTACTGCTACTGCTACTACTACTACTACTACTACTACTACCATAAAAGTATTTTCTGGACTAGCAGGAGATCCTCAAATGTGACATTTGCTGGAACTTGGTTTTACAGGGATTTACAATGAGATGTGATGTGAGATATGTCTTGGTCAATGATATACTTAATTACAGACCATGTCTGGGTTATTTAGAGTTCAAATTACACTGGCTGTTCATATTGTTTATCATGAACAGCATATTTACTATCTGTCTGTATTTAAAATATATAATGTGTCTAAATACCAATGTGACAGACACACAATGTGTATTACACATATACATTTTAAAAATTCAAATTAAAGGTTCAGAAGAGCCTTTAAAACACTAGATATGTATTTGTTTATAAAGGTTTGACAAAAGTGCCACATCAAGGTTCATTACCACTCTAATTAATGAAAAATAGATCCAGTAATAAGCAACAGTGGCTGCTATCACTTTATTCTCTGAAACGAGCTTTGCCAGCCATGAAGTTCAAGAGCCTGATTACAGATAATGGACTTAAGTGTTCTGTTGGGAATTTGTTCATTCCGCAGCCTCAACAGACTCTGAACTTGTGACATTTCCATCATGCTGTAGCTTGACTAGAGGTAAAATAGAAGCAGCTGTGGTGAAACTGCTAATGGACTAACCAAAATATAGGAAATCTTTCACTCAGCTGGACCACCAGCAAGTCTAATTGCCCTGAAGAAATGTTTTATTACTAGAATTAGGCTCAAATGTAAGGTAAAAAAATTCTGAAATAGACAAATTTAAATTGCATGACACTAGAGTCAGCAGTGCCCTGGCAGTCAGGAGGGGCAACCGTGTCCTGGGGGGCATCAGGCAAAGCATTGCCAGTCAGTAACGGGAGGGGATTGTCCCACTCTGCTCTGCAGTGGCCTCACCTTGAACATTGTGTGCAGTTCTGGGCACCACAATATAAGAAGGATATACAGCTATGAGAGACAAGGCTACAAAGCTGGTGAAGGGCCTTGAGGAAAAGCCATATGAGGAAAAACTGAGGTCACCTGGTCTGTCCATCCTGGAGAAGAGGAGACTGAAGAGACATCTCACTGCAGTCTACAGCTTCCTTATGAGGGGAAGAGGAGCAGTAGGCACCCAGAGGGTGGTTGGGTTAAGGAACAGGCTGCCCAGGAAGTGGTCACAGCACTAAACCTGCCAGAGTTCAAGAAGTGTTTGGACAACACGCTGAGCCACATGGTGTGATCCTCAGGGCTACCCTGCGCAGACCCAGGCGTTGGATTTCAGTGATGTTTGTGGGTTCCTTTCAACTCAGGTTATTCTAAGATTCTGTGACTAAAATTCTTTTGCCCTTGCCAGGCTTCCTCACATAGGAGTTCCGAAGTCTCTTACAGAGTCAGTGGAGAGAAAGAAATTCCTCTGAATGCCTAGCAGACTTCAGACAGGCAGGTGACATCAGCTGGATCTTACTCTTCCGACTCACAGCTTGTTATTTATTATTCCTAATGATTTTTATAATGTACTATGTGGAAGTTGTCCTCACAGACTGAGATTTCATTGTGGTAATAAAACCTCTAATACACACATAAGAGAGCAGCCAGAAGTTTAATGTTGTCAGATCACATACCACTATCTAGGAGCCCCATTGAAAGAGGAAGGACAATGAATTCTTCATTTATTTCAGTGTCTGTGAATGGCTTGACAGGGAGGGGATGCCATACTTCTTTCTGATTAGACTTGTCCTCTTATTTCAGGGATCATGTAGCTAAGACACAGCCACAATGTTCTTTCTGGGTGTCAGCATCCCTGGGCTCCAGAGGCAGCAGTTAGAATATGCAGTGCTTGGATTTCTGTTCTTCTGAATAATACAACACATCGACACTGCTCTGCAGTGCTCACAGCCAAGCTTCAGAATGATAAGCCTGGGAAATTTAGAATTTGCAGAGGCATATTTAAGTACCTAATGTGCCTGGAAGGATGTGTTGCTTTGCCCCTTACATTATCTACACAATCATATACAATCAGAGAAATGAGGGACGGCAAGTCACTCCTGATATGGGACAAAATACAAATCAAGGTTTAATACTACTCTATTATTCCCATTGTTACAGAAATAAAAAGTGGTACAAAACTGTGAAATAATTTGATAGATGTAATCACTAACCTGGTACTACACAGTGATGCTGATAAACCAGTTTGCCAGAATAGTGACATTGTAGGCATACTAACAGAAGCACAGAGCTTTGGCCCTGAATAAAAGTTCTTTGGTTATTAGTTTGTACATGGAAAAAATAAGAACTGTCTGAATGCGATCCTTGAGGCAATCCTCAAATTTATTATTCCTAGCTCTTAGGACATTCCCCTATGTGATTTGTGTTTAATCATAAAAATAAACAGAGAACAGATCTGTTGCAGATATATAGCAAATTTAATTAATTGTAAACAGACTAAACCTTCTAAAATATTATTGCTCTACTGTAATAATAAATGGAAAGTATAATTTAATGGATGACTAAGTAAATAATTAAAAGTAATAAGCCCAAACTAGCCATGCGTTCTTAAGGAGACTTTAGCACTGATTTCACTGAGTTCCTGCTGAAGCCATCCTTTCTCCAGACTGAACATGCCCAGATCCCTCACACTCTCCTCACAGGGAAACTGCTCCAGCATTGATCTTTTTGATGGCTTCACTGAACTCACTCCAGTTTATTAAGGTCTTTCAGGTATGGTGTTGGATAGGGAAAATGGGTTGCAGTATCTTGAAAGTGATCTAATGAGCAATGAGTAAAGAGATATAATCATGAATCTTCACCTACTGATTGTGTTCTGGCTAACAAAGCCTGCTGACCTCTGCTGCTGCAGCACTTTGCCATGACTGCAAAACCAAGGTGTCCAGCAAATAATTTCTTAATGCAGCAAGAGCTGCAAGATGACTTGGTTTTCCCTCAAAAGATCAAATCTGGAGAAATGCTGAACATCAGAAACTCAGAAACTGGGATGCTAAAGTATAGAAATGGATCACAATCAATCAGTAGAAGAGAGACACAGAACAGCTAACGGCAAGAAATTCAAGCTATTGGTTTAGTCTTCAGAAGATGCAGAACCAAATTTCCTTTCTACCCAGTGAACCGGCTTTGGAAAACATCCACAAACAACAGACTGTTGTTTACTAATTAATTCAGCTAGCAAGGGGTGGAGTTGCAAGTGGGACAAAAAAAAAGATGTTTTTAAGGCCAGAGATCACCTACATAAACATAGGTGAGACAGGAAGAGCAGGTGAACTCCAGAGAACGGAGTGAAGTAAACCCCAGCACTCAGGGAGGTCTGTGCCAGGAGACCTGCCTGAACTATTTCACCAACAGCAGGAGGGTAGATATGAGTTGTTTAAAGGAAAGGGTGGAAATCTACACTAGTCACCCCATGAATAATAGAATTGTTTAGTTTGGAAAGGACCTTTAAGATCACTGAGTCAAACCATTAACTCAGCACTGCCAAGTCTGCTACTAAACCATGTCCCTAAGAACCACATCCACATGTCTTTTACATATCCAGTTTGGACAAGGAAGACTCCTTCATTCAGATTTGCTGGTAATTATTTTCTCAGATTGAAGTTAATCACTACTATAAAACTTGCCAGCTGAATGGAGTCACAAAAGGGAGGAGAAAGGAAATCTGAACTGAACAATGGCATTTGGGAGAGCAGCAAAACACTCTGAGAAGTCAAATGCTTCCAGTAACTTCAAACTCTTTAAAGGTGCTTCTAATAAGTTCTAAATTGCTGAAGTAAGTTATTTTACCAAATTAACAGTAGTGATTTCTTATGATTGTCTGCTGACAAAACCGAAATAGTTAGTTGTGTGACTACTGCAAAGTTTCAAATGCACCATAAAATCATGAAATAATGATAAGTCTAATTAAGTAGGATAGCCATGTTTGATGATTTCTGCTTTCAGCTAGACGTGGAAATGGGCAAGCGTGCAACCTGCTAAGGCACCTCCCCTGCTGCCTGAACAAAACAAATGCCAATCTTGATACCTGCTCCTCTCCCACAGTGTAATAGAAGAACATAGATGGGGTGCTGATTTCCATGAGGCATACAGCCTGTGATTCCTTTCCACCTACTCATGCAACCTTCTTCACTGGGGAGTTTATTCAGTGAGAGAAGGTGTGGATTTATGAGAGAACTAGGCAGAAGGAAAAAACTTGTTTTACACACTAGCCCTAACAAGTGTACTGGTCTGCTATGCCACAGAACACTGTGTAACTCTTTTTAACCAGGATGGCATTCATCTACATGACAAGTTGTTATTCACAATTTACACTGAGACCCACACGTTTAAGGCTGCAAGCATGTGACTGTGTATTAGCTGCAGCAGAGATGTATGGAAGAACATGTTTCCTATACCAGTTGATCCATAAGTTAAGATATAGGCAAAGGAAATGAAAGGCTGGAGAGAGGAAGGAAGTTTAGAGAGAAGATGGCATATTGATACTCCGAAGTTTCACAGGTGATCTGTAAAAAGGATTTTCTCCAAACCATCAGAAAATTAAGACATTATCAGATGAATTTGTTGAGCCATCCTTGACTTCTGCCTTTACTGGGAAACTGCTTTCTGCAGATTCCTTTTCAAAATAGGGTTTTGACTGGTTGTGAGCCTCTTCTCTGTTCTCACAGACAAATTTTAGAGAAGAGAAGGCAGGGAATACTCCATTGAAATACCTATAGAAGAAGTATGCTATATCCTATGCCAGTGTCACTGCAGAGCAGTACCTGGACTGTTATGCAGGGAACAGCAACACAGAAAGCAGCCATGTTGCCATAAGAAGTTTTGATGTTGGTTTTCAAACATATTACAATGTACACATCTGATCACAGAGGTAAGGAGAACACAATGTGTACACATATGTGTATGGTATCTATTCATGTATGTAAAAGACATAATACGCCCATTGAATGCATACAGCTCCTGTGATTTTCAATCAGGTCAGCTCTCATTCATCCAATATACAGGCTAGGTGTATGACAGGCATGGGAAAATACCTTTTGGAGAATGTGAGAAGCATGGACTGACTGGTATTTAGGGGCATTGTGATTTTACATCTAGAGAAAACTTGGGTAGATGACAACTGGCACACAGCTATTCTGGATTTACAGCAGGTTACTGTAAAAAGAGTCTGATTCCAGTAGTCTTCACTCAGAACCAAAAAAGAAGGGAAAGGTGTTTTGTTTTGTTTTTTAATCTTAAAATAAACTATAGCTGGGTCACTCACCTATTACACAGAATGGTTTCCTTGCAAAGCGCAGCCTTCCTTGCCATCCTCGGTATCGACAACAGCATCCAGCAGACCAGATACGAATAATAAATTCCAAACCAAAGACAACAATCATGACAAATTCCTAGAAATGACAAATAATAAAAATACCTGTTACAGATAAACAATGCTAAAGCATCAGGAAACTTATATGACCATTGTTTGTGTCTAACAATCTGCCTTGAACATCTGAAGATCTCAAGCCAAATTTAGGAACCTGCTCCCCAGTAGCATCTACACATCTACAAGAAGCACACAGTCCCCAGAGCTTCCTAGTGAATGGTCTAAGTCTAACCTGAATAACATTAAATATCATCTAAGATTGGCTACTAAATACGAAACACTGAAGAACCAAATTATACACAAAAAACATTGGAGCAAAATACTCAGAGACTTTGGATACTGAGGATCAGACCACAGGTAATTTAGACAGCTAGTGAAGAATATGTTCCATATTCACATCCATAAAATTAGTTCTTAATTTAAAGGCTAAGTATTTGGGACATATGTTCTCATTGCTGCAATACACATGTGAATTGACTGCGATGATGCAGAAGCATTTAGGAAATCAATTTGTTCTCAGAAGTAGGTTAAGACCTGTGAAAGTGTAATGACATACAATGGGTATGTAATTGTTTGTAAGGCAGTAAATGAATGTGCCCACAAGGCATAACTTTCCCTGGACCACTTGTGAATTAAAGCATTTATAAATCTTGCCTTGCTTGTTTGGCTTGTTTTTCTTTCACCTTGGAACCTTCTTTAAGACTGTCTATTTTAATAATGTCAACATGTATTTATTCAATTTTTTTCTAAGAAAGTCTTCATTACAACAGTGAGGTCAACAGATCTGCAGTAACATAGCTTGGAGAACAATTCATCTCCATACCCTAAAGAAATCTAAATGGCATATACTCTGCAGTGATATAGTACATATACACTAGTATGGAATTATAAATGCAGATACTCTTCTGGAATACCATCATAAAGTTATGAGTTTTGGAATGACAAAATAAAAATATGTGTGTTCACCAAAAGGAGAAAAGAACTTGATGGAGTTTCTTCTACAGCTCATCAAAAAGAACAGGATGGAAGCTGTATTTTAGTTGGGAGTTGAATGTATTTCCTTGTCCACGGGTAAGGTTTCCCCAATAAGCACTTGGTATGCTTTCAGACTGTGAGAACCTACAACCTTACAAGTCAACAAGACTGTAAATATCCTATCTGTCAAATTGGGCATTAATTTGCCTGAACAAGTGGCATTATTAATGTTATGTCATGTCATGGTGCTTTACCAGATTATGATCAGTGGCAGAACATTGCAACATTGTTAATTTAATTGCTTTTGCCATCACAGATCAGTTTGAAAACTCAATATTCCTTCCTAAAACATGTCAGGTTATTTAACTACTTTACACTGAAAGCACTTTTAGAGCCTTCTTCAGTGTCTTAATTTCCAGTTTTGTAAATCCCACGTTGAACACCTAAATCCCAAAAGCAGAATAAGATCCCTCTGTTAGAACATGGCTAAAAAGAAGTTATACATTTTATTATTGAAGAACACATGGGAAAATGAGTGTAAGGTTTTGTTTAAGGTTTTCTTTTTATTCCACAACAAGAAACTTCAACTTAATTCCATGGACAGTGTTACTGCACAACCTCAGAAAGGATTACGTACAAAATTGAAAAAGTTTCCCATGTAACAATATAGTAACAATAGTAACAATAATTCTTAACAATTGGCTACTGTGTGGTGCCTTTACCGGTAGGAAATTCTGTGTAGAATAAAATGGACAAGAAGCCAACTGGAAAAAAAAGGAAGAATACGTATTTTAGTTATTTAACTACCATTTTTATAGGGGCAGTGAAATAATTAATTGTAAAATCTGGTTTGCACATTGTTAGATGATATCTCTGAACTTATGGGAGTTTGATGGCAGGCACCCAGGCCATCCAACATCTGATTCTCCTAATGGAGTTTCTTCTTTGGGGCAGGGGTAAGAGATACTGAAGGAGTGGAAGTCAGCGAAGCATGAAAAATTCTTCACTTCCAATAGAATCTTTTCCTTCTTAAAATTTAATCACATTTCTTTTGGCTGAAGTTTTTTGTTTCCCTGAAAAACATATTGTGTGTACAGATGGATGATCTACTTTGTAAGTACACTGAAATTGTCACAGACACCTTACAGAAGCTGATCCACATGCACAGGGATGTGTCCTCCACCATACTCCAGACCCCAGCAGGGCCTCTGATGGAAAACTGGCAAGAACAGAAAGCACTTAATGATCCTGGAAGGACTAGTCCACAGCTACAATTCAGTTAAATTAATATCACAAAACTGCTGGTAGAAGTTGAAAAGAGGCAATTTTTTGGGGTTCCCACCAGTGCTATGCAGTTTTTTGTTCATCATCTGTACTATTGTTAGCAATTATTATGTGCTATGCCTGCTTAGTTATACAAAAATGAAAGTCGTTGTGTGCTGAAAGTATGTGTTTGAGTGTCTGTGTACTACATGATGCTCTTTTCTGTCAGAGACAGAAATCCTATGTGTCTCTCACAAGCAAACACATATACTACAAAGAGAAACTTCTTGGGGATACATCTATTTTGGGAGAGAAAAAGGTAAAAAGGATATTTTTCTCAGCATTTTTTTGTGTGGATGGGGTAAGAGTATCAGATTTTTCTTGAAGACACGATGTTACCATTTCTAGCACCATTAAAATTTGTGCATGGTGTTATTCCCTCAATACTAACTAAAGTTTCTGCTACTTAAGTACATTTTAAAAACAATATTAAGTGAGCTCAAATACAGTAAATATGGCTCTATGAACTGGGATGCTAAAAGAACTGCTGATTTAAAAAATATTATATATGATTTTCTTCTATCCATACCAAGTTTCTGGAGGTTTTAAAGTACAGTATAACCTTTAATAACAGAAAAGACATTGAACAAAGTGTAGTGGAGGTTTCATACTTGTTTTTTGCACTTTCTGAAATAGTGGTGTTTCAAACTGATCCTTATATCCTGGTGATTCCTACTTCCTCTAAGAACAACTGACTTTGAAGGGAATACATAAAATAATAAATAAAGTCAAAGGGAAAATGATTTTCCTAAAAAATGTGAATGCATTGAAACAGAACTCTTCACAGTGGTATATATGACAGCTTTGTTGCATTTTGGATTCATCCAAGTCAAAACCAGAGAGGTCAAAACCAAAGAATCCCACACCACTGTGTCAAAAACAATGTTTTAGTAATCAGGTCACTCAATCACAATGTAAAGTCAAATCTATGTCAAAGTTAGTGCAGGCCAGAGAATGACATTATTTTTTCCTATGGCAGTTGTACAGTCACAAGGTTCTTGGTTTTCCATGGACAAAAATTGGAAGGCTGCATCCCAAACAAGATCAGGATTTCTACCTTTATTTTTTTTTTTTTTTAGATTTCATTTGGAAGACTTCTTGCAAACTTAAACATAAATATAGGCGCTTAAATTATTTGGGTTTAGTTACTTAGCAATTGGAACTGAAGATCAGAGCATAATTGGAAAGACATGTGACAATAACTCATTAGATCTCATATACTTTGTAAACTTGGTGTAGAAATTATGCATTCCAGGTATCTCTGTCCTACATCCAACATGATGGGGCCTCATTAATTTTGAATTCCTTATGCGATATGAGTAACATTGACATCAGAATGGGAAAATCCTGCACTCTTGATAAATCTAGTCCTCTTCAAAATTCTACAAGGCTGTATTTGAATTGATAAGCACGCTGCGATTTACCAGAAACTCAATACCTCCCTTCCTATGTAGAGGAGAGGTTTATTGTCCTTTGCCATTTCTTACTTTTCCCCTGTCTTGTCATCCTTTTCCAATCACAGCTGCCCCTGGCCTTGCACCACAGTTACCACAATCTGTCACTTTTTTGGCTATTAAAACTCACAGTTCCCACTCCCCAGTAACTGCTATGGTGGTTCAGACAGTGGAAAGTTCTTCCTCAAAGCACAGTTTATCCAAACCGATGAACTTTTCATTCTAAAATGTTTCTGCATACACAGCTCCAGTTGTCACAGAGAACCATGCACAAGCAAGAGTAGCAAGGCTGAAACACACGGGCTTAAAAGGTTCAGTTGCTTCTGGCATAAGGAACACAGTTACCAGTGCTCCTGTAGTTTTTTACATGTGTGTTCCTGGGTTGTTATACCACTGGAACAACGAGGGTCACACAAATAGCAGGGAAAAAAAAAAAATAGAGGTCATCCAGAGCAATGTTACTTTTAACAAAAGGTCCTGGAGGACTCCAATCAACAGGGTTGATAATTAGCCAAATCAAGCATACTTTGTACAAACCAGCTATGATAAGCATATTTTTTCCCCCTTTCTTTCCCCCTATCTAATTAGGATACAAGAGATGATTTGTTGAAATTGTTTACATTAATATGCTTCTCATGTAGTTTTTAATGATGAGGATTTCCCTAAGCATAACATTATAACAGCAAAAAAAGTGCTTATATAATAGTTTTCTTACCCTCTAGCATAACTGCTTATTAACACTTAAGATAATTTGCTGATGACGAATCCAGGTGCTTTCACTGCAGACTGTAATTTCTGGGAATTAAAGTAATTTTTGTGATAAGAAAATTACCAAAGCTGAACACTCTGTGTCGTTCTACGATGCTTCTGGTTATTTCACAGTGTGCAAATGAGCTGAGGTTTGGATATACAAAATCCATCAATATGAGAATATCTCTGCTGGCATTTCAATTATATTTCTTTTATGGAAATTGTGATATTAATTAATGTAAGGCTAACGAAGTAGCACAACAATACTGCAGACTGATGTCAGGAGCTGCTTGTCTTGAGCTCATAGAAGGACTAGCTCTACAAGAGACATTGTCAGAAGCCCAAGAAATGGCCAAGAGCAGATCAAATTAATTTTCTGGAAAAAGGCTTTAATAGGGCCACAAGTGTTTCCCTTGTGAAGACAACCCTTCTGCAGTGTATCTGCACTGCAGATTCTTATCGTGTGTAAATCAGCCAGTGTCCCTACACTAACACAACAGCAGGAACAGGAGGAGCAATGTCATCTGATACAGCTGGGGATATATCCCCTCTTCCTTAAAAACTCATAAACAGGCAAGTCCAGTGTTTCCACATCAGTTTGAAAGGAGGGAGATAAACATGTTCTCATACTTTAATTTATGGTTGACTGGTTTAAGAACGTCACCAGCTGCTAAAATATCTTTATGGTGACACATGAATAGTTGACACTATCCAAATAATAATGTTTTATTACTCATAGTCAATGAGGATGAGATTGTTTCATCATTCACTTAAAGCAAGAACAGAACACCTCAGCTTCTTAACAACAACCTTCTCTCAAGCCAAAAAAACCCAACCCTAATTCCAGGTACTGAGCACCAAAGCTGGGCTATATACTTTAAAGAGATGCCATTGGCATGTGAGGGGAAGCACACCACTACTCTCGGGAAGTTTTGAGTTTTAAATAATTATGATGCAGAAGCTCCTGTAGGGTTACAGACAATTTTCTTCTACTGGCCATTTTCCAGATTAAAACAAAGAGATAAGAATTAGCGCATGCTTTATACTTTGAAATAATAGCACAATTTGAACACTTTTGTGTTATTCCTGGTTCAGCCTTAAAAAGGAAAATCTTTTATCCAAACCTCTAACAAGTATATCTACATGTGCATACATACACTTAAAAAACAAAAGTTTTAATTGTTTCCAACTGCAGTTTAACAGAGGGAGAGACAGCTGTAATTCCAAAAAGCATAACCCAGAATAGACCCTATTAGTGGCACATAAATCACAACCAGAGACTTCGGTTCAGTTCCCAGTGCAATACACAATAAGCATGAAGTGAAATTTATGCACCCTTTTTATCATTTATCAGTTTTATGAGTGTGATACTTTTACTGCACTTGCCTTTCCAAATTATGACTTCTTTTTCCCAAACTTTCCACGTAGATTCTACATTAATAGAGGATTATTGAGAAATGAGTTCTGTGCCTTTTAATCTAATACACAAATACAAGGCTATTGATATAATATTAAAATTCCACTTAAATGCTTTGTCCACACGTTATGTAGGACTTCAGTTCTTTTATATTGTTGTATTTATACCTGAAATGGCACCCATCAGTTATGCTTCTTTTTTATTCCTTTACAACAGAAAAAGCAGAGAATTTTTATGTCAGTTGAAACTAGTTTTAAACCAGATAGCACAACCCAGAATCAAAATTACATGGATGCCATCTAATTATGCTTTTCATAATCTCTTATAGAGTAAATAAAAGTATTTACCATATCAGACACAGGGCATGATTCCTACCAGTGAAACTGTGCTGACCTTCCTCAGCATCCACTGGCCCCCCAGAGCAGCAGATCCACTTCACAGCACCACCATGGACCAAGGGATGGGCACCTGCCAGTGCCAGAGGAATGAGTACCAACAGAGGCACACTCACCAACACAATTATCATGATTCCCATGTCAATCAATGCATGTGTGGGCAAGCACATCCCAAAACTCCTTTTGGCTTTTCACAGACATGATTCTTCTAGGAACACCGTGGTGAACACTGAAATACCTTTTTTGAATTGGGAGAATGGCAATGGGAAACACTGACTTCTCCACATCTCTCCTGCTCTTCCCCAGATACTGCATCACCTTTAAATATAGTGCTTTCCAGCCATTTGCACTCACTGCTTTGTGCCATCCCATTTGTTTAGGTGTTGAGTACAACTACACTCCTGAGAGAACTCTTTAAAGCAGATGATAGTTATAAAACTCACACTTCAGAATAAATTTCTATTTCTCAAAAATTTTTAACCCTTCTTTGTGCTTGTTCTCATTTTCTTTCTCTGTCATGGAATATCAGCAGTATGTGGTCTAACTGGGGTTTAAAAATTATGCTCATATTGCAAACAATGAAACACTGTACAGCTGTACCCAGGCCT
The DNA here is from genome assembly GCA_013399695.1 of Formicarius rufipectus. NCBI lineage: Eukaryota > Metazoa > Chordata > Aves > Passeriformes > Formicariidae > Formicarius > Formicarius rufipectus. Next base: position 1,836,083 of record VXAU01002350.1, on the reverse strand, counting down.
TGCATTCCCTTTGTGATTTATTCACACATTTTTTTCTGCTGTAGTCACATTTCTGATGTCACATGTCAGAGGCAGACATTCAAGCACATGTCTGTGTAGTAACACAGCTCCCAGATTTTGCTTTTTAAGTGTTTGTGAAGAATTTTGTATCTTTTCTCTGTCCAAAAGTAATGGGGAACGGGCATCATAACTCTGAATCCTTTTATTCTCTGGAATCTGTGTTGATTTTCTATTGATGCAGGAGGTTTAGGCAACTTGTTATGGCTGATTACATGCATGTGAATTAAATGATAACATTTGACATGCAGTACAGCAGAGTAGGACAGGTTATTCATTCTTTTATTCTTTGGTCTTGGCCTGTTCAGAGTTGTTAAATCCTGGAGACTCTGTAAGTGATATTTATAGAGTTCTTTTTAAAGTTACTTCTTGCAATGTCTCAGTTCTCAAAACTCATTAAAAGAGTTTTCTTAGGTGTATATTTTGACCACTGAGAGACCTATGTGCATCTGGGTTGAAATACACTGAAACCTTACCAGTACCAACTTTTTCAGAAAACAATGTTAAGAAAGAGTTTTCTGACAATTTTTAACTTTTGAAAAACTGGACTTGGTAGGCACAGTCTGCCAAAATCCTGCTCAGGCATTTAATTCTCGAAGATATCACGTCAGCAAACATTTCTGCTACTTGAACAAGACTTTGATTACAATTTTTGTATTCAGTTCCTTAGGTTCAGTGCAAAATTGACTTGGTCCCCTGTTTTTTTTCTCAATAGTCCAGTAACAAGCCTTTGAGAATCAGTATAACAAGTCTAGTACTTTACACATCATGCCATTTGCAGACTGTTCTGCAGTTTTTCCTATTACCTTTTTTCTAGGCATATGGAATTTTGGTCTCTTGGAAAAAGAAAAGAATAAGCCCCTTCTACATCCTCTCAAAAACATACATATATCTTTGTGAGACATACATTTCCTGTGATCTTATCTTCATATGGTACAATCAACCAATTCCTGTCTGGTTCAGATTTGATACCAAAGCTATTATCCTGTCCATGACATACACCCTTTCCTTAGGCACTTCATGGAAGTCTACAAGTTTAAAGTGGCCAGTGCTTATTTTGCTTATTCATCGTTACAACTCACCCACTACTCACGGTCCTCAGGACTGAACTTAGTTCCAGTGTGTGTCTGTGCATTTACCATCACCTTCATTTCAAACTCTATGTGGATTTTAAATTATAGGTATGTCTGCTCTGGATCCTTACAGACTATATATATATATTTGCTTGCATTTCAATACTTATTTGCTTGATTTGGCAGGTTTTAAACTGAAGCTTGGGAAAAAATTTCTCACTTGAGAAAAGTTCATATTTTGATGGCAGCAAGATGTCTTTGCATGCTTTGTTACACCTGTGCAAAATGACCAAGTAGATTGCAGTTTCTGTCTGTTACTCAGATGGTAGGTGTTCCCTAGATTTCCAACCAGCTTTCATATCACTGACATGCAGTGTTCTTCAGCATTCTTTGCTGTTTGACATTTAATGGTTTGTAGATTTTTTTTCCTTAGATATTATTTACAACCATGTACTTTGGCTTTCCTCAGGGGATATAATCTGCATTTCCCCTTGACAAATCAGTATTTTCCTGACTAGGGTCAGATATGAATTTCTGATAGAGAGTTTGATATCTATCCATTTTTACTGTTGTGATCTAAAGTGTTTGTTGCCTATTCTAAGGAGGTAGCTCTTGACCTCCATACAAAAACAACTTTGGATGCTTATCAAACTCTGGTGTGAAGCCAAAAAGAAATCAATACTGAAGGGTCCAACCTAAACTATTACAAATTTACATCTACAGAAAATGTTACACTTATAACTTGGAAGTGATTTCCTGTGCTATTTTGTTATCACTTAAGCTGATAAAAAAATAGGACACATTATGAAAGAGCAGTTGTTCAAGGAGTGTTGCTCACTTGTCCTTAGAAGAGGTCAAGGACAGCTGGTTTGGTCCTTTAGCATAATGTGTTCATTAACCTAAAAGGAGATATGCTTTTTCCCCCTAAAAGAATTATATGCCTATTAATCTGAATCCTGACACCCCATCTCTAACATCTAATCCTCCCCATTTTCCACTCTTAATATCAAAATCCTCCTAGAGATTCTGTGCTCTCCTAGACAAAGTGTCCCCTTGAACTGAACGGCTCTTTTCCAAATAATGGGAACAGTCCTTTCCCTCTTAAAAATACATTCTCCACCTCTGAATGCTAATCTTCCTTGTTTTGGGAAACAAAGGGACTCAGAAACTGATGGTTCTCAGTACTAGTATCTTCTCTCCTGACTTTCTCCATATAGCCATATACTGTCATAGACAACACAAGCTAAGTGACAGCTCATATAGGAATAATATAGAGTATAATGTACATATTTAGGAAATCAACACTGGCTTTCTTACTACAGGTTAGTCATTTTAATGTTGCAATTATACAAAGTCAGGAATTTTTTACATCTAACACTGCTTGTGGTTTTGCTATTTCCCCCCATCTTTCTTCTCTGCACAGTACCACCCATTTCTCTCTGCATGCCCTGTTCCTTTAGAGGAATGGAAAACAGTTGCATGGATGATATTTCCTCCAGCATCCATTGATTAGTGGCAACTCCAATCATCTTAACATTGCATAGTAAATGCAGATTTCTTGTTGGAGTGTAACTGTTTGGTAGTTCTGTCTGCCTGGGAATTGCTCTGGCAGTGGCTGAAAATCTCTTGCTTTCTACCGCATTTGCTGTAACACTTGAGGTAACTGTTCATACTTAAACCTTTACAGGTGATTTAGTTATGAGATTTTTCTTTGTCTTGATGGTAGATCACATGTAATAATGTGGTTTTAGTCATCATTAGTCATCAAACCCATTTATGTTTTCCCAGTAGAACTACAATGTATTGCATTTTTAATTACAATAGAAAAACTGTTCTGTTCAATGTGTGATTTTTCAATATTTTCTTTAAAAAGATTATTTCTGCTTAATACAGAATAAAAGAAAAGAAAGGAAAGGAAAAAACATTACTGACAATGTAATCAATCCCAGAACTGTATCAATAATAGGCTTATACCAGTATTGACACATATTTATTCTCCATTATACTGAAGTGTATTAATCATCCTCAGCACTGTTGACAATATATAGATACCTTCTCTTGACAATATATAGATACATTCTCTTGACAATATATAGATACATTCAGACCTTTATGTGCAGTACTGTTTTCCGTTATTAAGAAATAATTTGTATGGTTACTTTCATCTCTCTCCATAGCTACAGTGTGTACTTGTTTATTATGGAGATTTGCTGGTTGGTTGGGAGTGCCAACACTGCGTTCTGACAGAAGAATTACAGCTTTGAGGACATTCGCTATTTTTAAATGATTCCACCTTTTCATTTCATTTTTTATTGTCAGACTTCCTCCTAATAACTTTTAATTTCAGCAAAGTGCAACCAGCATTTAAATTTCCCATAGGAAGTCTGTTCTGTTTGTACAGAAATTCACAAGCAGTTGTGATAAGATCTACTCTTTGTTTTTACAACAGCATCAGCTCTGATTTGTTGAAATCAGTATATACAAAAGGAGAGTATCAATTTATTCAGCAAAGAAATTAAATTATTTCTGACATAATACACTTATATAAATNGTTTAATGCTCATGTTATCACCTTCTTATAATATTAGTGTACATGAATCCAAACAAGACTGAACACATGATAATTTCAACCTTATCAACATTGAATTTGCCTCCCTTACTCTTTGATAACATCAGTGTTATGTGTCTAATGTAATTTTTCAGAGATTTCTATAAAGAATTTTGAAATTTCAAAGCTATGGTTCAATTTGGGAAAAAAAATCAAACC
>VXAU01002350.1:1785624-1831792 GCA_013399695.1 Formicarius rufipectus | reverse complement strand
GTACTACTCATTTCCCTTTTATAAAATAAATTCTTCCCAGCTTTAAAATTATGTAGCAGATTTGTTTCATTACATTCTTGTGGATGGATTTACTCTTCTAGAGCAGAGACATAATTGAATATGTGCTTGTCTGCTATGGGGCAGCTATATCCTATGTTGTTTATCAATGTGCACCCTTTCTCTACTTTTATGCAAAAATGTTAGAAGAAAAAAAATTTTAGAAATATTAATGGCTAGGAGCACTTTGCAGACTCTTCTTTTGGATTCATGTAAGTGACCACAGTACATGTAGAAACCAGATTCATCCTGTGTATGCTGTCTGCTTTTATATTTTGGGAGCTATTTCTACCTAAAGAATGTGTTCCTAGAGTACATTTTCAGATGCCTTTATCCTGTAAAATTTGGTACAGTTTTCTACCCCAGCCATTTTTAGAGAAAAACACAAAACAGATGTGATAAAACCAGTCTTGCAGAAATTCATGTGAGTTTTTCAATCTCTCCACCTTGATTAAAAATTAAAATGATGAAAAAATGTTTCAAATGAAAACATTTTATTTCCTACAGCCTTAAACTTAACTTTTAATCAGAAGTTCTCAAGTAATCAAATATACAAATAATATTTTATGCCAGGTCAAATGAAGCATTTAAACTGATCCAAGACCTTTTTTTTTACATCTCAATTTGTCAGATCTTCATTGGTCAACTAAAATGATTTTATTTATTTTCTTGAATTGTGGGCAAGCAAACAGAAGTGAACCAGAACTTCACATAACTTTCAGCTTTAGTTGAAAATGAACTTAAAATATAGAGTTTGGTCAAGAGAGTGAATGACCTCCAGTTCCACATAATATTCCTTCTTGGCTATCTTCCTCAAAAGATTTGATTTTGCCTACCCAGACTCAGTTTTACTTTACTTGTGTTTATTATTTGATAAAGTGCCAGCAAATGTAGATCAGCAATACACCAAAGATTATTTTCTTGCTGTGTTGGTTGGATTCTTAAGCTGCTTGTGGTTTATTTTGATGCTGAAGTAGATTTTATTCTACTCCCTGCCTGGGATAGATCACTGCTACAACTTCAAGTCCCAGAAGTTGTATGCACAGACAAGGCTAAAGCCCAATTATCATTGTAGGTATAGGGAATTTTATCTGATGATCCTGGTTAGTCTTACTATTTCTGGACATAAATCTAACAAAATTAATTACTGATTTAACGATCCAGCATTAGTGTATGTAACATGCACTTAACCTATCTGCAGGACTTTCATTTCATGCATATAATTCAAATATTAAAGGTGCTTCCCTTGACAGACCTCCCCACAAGATGCCTTGGAACACAGAAGTACTTGTGTGGATGCCAGAACTGAAGCCCTAGCTGAACCCAGCACAAAGCAGCAGGGCAGGTTTTCCTCTGCTCTGGAAGCAGAGCTCAGACATTTCTCAGAAGCCCTCAGCTATTACTGCTTTCCTAAACAGAGATTTACTTTGAGCTAACAGACAACACATTGCTGTTTCTGAACAACAAATGCTTTTGCAAGAGCATTTCGGATGCAGTATTTAGGAGATACATTTTCTGCTCCCTTGTAAGGTGAAGTTGAGGCAGATAAATGGAACGGATTGATTCCAGAAGAATAATATCAGCTCCTCTATCCTTTCTGAGAAGGAGGGTTAAGTTTTCTCACCTCATCTACACTTCCCTCTTTAATCTCCCTATGTAATTGTGAATAGTTGTAATATGTCAAAAGCCACGGGTGAGAGCACAGACAACAGCTCAGGTATTAAGGTGAAGGAATATTACATTAGCCAACTAACATAGTGGGGGGGACTAAAGGGAATAAATCTGCAAAGCAAGCAGTTCACAGAAATCCAGCAGTCATTCTAAGGTTTGTTGCATTTTTACAGTACTTCATCAGAAGATAAACATATATCTTCCATCTCAAGCATAAACCAAAACCAGTACTAAGCCAGATCTGATAGTTAATACAGCTGTCTTACTAAATGACACATTTGTAAGGGTTGTGTGAATTACTGCAAGGAAACAGTTATGAAAACTCAGGTGTTGGCACAGCCAAAACAACTGCTCCTGAGTTAATGCAGGAATGTATTTTCCTCTTGGTTTGCACTAGAGAAAGCCTGCTTTGATAACATTGCTAATACCAGTTAATGATTCAGTAAGCAGAGAAGGAACAACTCATGCATCCACAAACTGCATTAAACCAGTCAGCTTCAGCCTGCTTCTGGAACTTCATACTTTGCTGTGTTTATATTTTTCTCCATTAGAGACCCACAGCAGGAGATGTGAAATTCGTCATCACTACGTTGTTCCTGCCAAGGGTTTGCTGAACACACTAGGCTGTAGCATTGAAATGTTGGACCACGCCAGTATTGATTCAAGGATTAACCATATATCTTCTTCCTCCTTAGCGCCAATTCTGTATTCAGAGGATCCCTTAGGATGTACAGTCAAAACTGTTAAGATGGGCAAAGTTTATCTTTGAAGCCACAGCAGACACAGAGCAGCTCCACTCTGCTGATGCACACCTCTATAAGGAGTGGCATATCAGCTAGCAGAGCACACGTTACCTCTCCCCAGGTTGGGAGCAAACCCAGGACTTCACAGAGCTCTGACACGTTCTGTTTCCTGTGAGACTTGTGCAAAGCCCAGGGAATCTTTTTATCAGCCAGATGAGAAATTAGTGGTGGTAAACGTACCAACACAATCAACAAATATGTGGCTCCTGGGAAATACATATTTTATATCAGAACAAATGGTATTTCTTCAACCAATTTTACATAAGTGTACAGGAAAATGGATTACTTGTCACAAAAGCCCCTGCTATTACAAATATGGTATTTTCAGACTAATCAGATTGTCCTCTTTTCCACAATAATGTAACTAGGGGAAGAACATTAAAACAAAATTCCATTTGCCGAGTGTTGTTCAGATCCATAAATAATGGATTTAGGTATTATTTTACTGGTTTGATGCCACCTGATCTTCAGAGAAAGTGCTGATATGGCTAGGAAGAACAGCAACATTTAGCATGGCTGTCCCTAATTAGCCCTACTAAGAAACCATCAGATGAAGCAGAATACCACATACCTGCACCTAGCCAGCTCTGGACATTTAGTTCAGGTATCTCAATGCAGTGACCCATCGTGCTGTAGAGACACAGCATACACCATAATTATGCTTGCCAACCTGCTCACACCACAGTTAATTAGGAAGCTGTTCTGAAAACCAGGGCTTTTGGGTATATACAGTCATGACAATTAAAAAGTTGGGATTTGTCAACAGTGAGTTTACCTCAGGTACTACTTAACAAGCCACGGTCTGCTGCATATGTGGAACTGAAATAACCATGGTAGCTCGGGGTATACAGTGACATTTTAATGATCACTACTGCCTATCCTTAGGCCATCACTTGCAGAACTAAATGGTCCATCAAGAAACAGATGAATAAAGTGCCATTCACACAATGCATGAAAAATGTTAAGCACTTTTATAAATTAAAGCCATTTATATCTACCTCAGAAGGGAAAAAGGAGAGAGAAACAGTACAAAAGAATGTATTATGAAGAAATAATGAAACTACCACATCCTACTGTAGCAACTGCCACTAAAATGTCAGTGTCTACCAATAGCAAGCACAAATTGGTATCTAAGATACCAAAATTATTTCCTATTTTAAGTATAAGTGCCTCTTACTAGATACTGACTTTATAAATGGCAGCAGCGATATCAAAGATCTTTTATGCTCACTCACTGCCTAACTGCTGTAGGAAAACTGTCAGTTATAAAGCACAGCAATTCTCAAGCAAAGAAGGGGATGCAATACAGTATTTTATTAGCACTATCATACCATCCAAGCTGTCTTTAAATTTAAAAAATTGAGAAAATCTCTATTTTATTCTTTTTTTCATAATTCTGATGAAAAGTTTGATTTTTTAAAAGTGTTCAGGTATTATATTACTTCTTCCATGGTGAAGGAAGAGAATTTGAATATATATAAAAGTATTTGCAAAACTGGCTTGTACTTAGAATTTTTACTTACCAAAATGAAGAGACAACCAGAGGCAAGTTTTGTGTGTTCAGGAATAGTAGAAAACACGGACAAAATCAAGCAACCAAACACAAGGAGAAAACTGAAAGAGAAAGAATATTAATAATTGTTAATATTTTTCAGAACCCTGACCCAGTATCAGTATTGATGTCACTTCATCAACATTTATAGAAAAACATCAATGAACACTCTTCATTAATAGAGAGGAATTCAACCACTACTCAGTTTAGTTCATTAAAGACTTTAGAATAACCTGTTACTAAATCTANAAAAAAAAAAAGTGATTTTTTTTTCAGAAATGACCTAATATACACAGACATTACTTTTGATATCATAATCCTGTACCTTTATGCAGTCCAGATACAATTAATGTCTTTAAAGAAAGACTTTCAATGGGAGAGTTCTCTTCCTGATCTGAAAACCAATTTCTCCTACAACTGACCACGTATATCTGCTGGATAAGGTTACCAAAGAGGTAAGCTACATATTGCACCTATCTGTCCATCTGAAGCCACTTCCTTCTGAGCAACAGACTTCATGTACAAACTACAGAAGTTGAGAGGTAGAGCTATGGCATCTTTGCCCTAAAGGAACAGGCTACATTCTGAGAACCAGCTTAATATCATACAATCCATTGAAGAAGCTAAAACAAATAAGAAAGTCTTACACAATCTGTGCAATTACGATCAGGAAAACATGACAACAATTTTGAGTCTGCATGAGCCTGTATGTTTCATGAAACTGGTGAGCACATGCACGGGACATAAAGCACCAACATCTTGCTAAATCTTTTTGTGAGGAAAATGCAAACCAATGGTATCACTGCAGAAATTCTTCCATATCCCACATCCAATCATTACAGCATACAGTACATGAGATGTTTCAGACATGCAGAACAGGCATTGCTCTGAGAACTATACTACTGATGGTAAGGATTACCCTTTCCTCTTGGACTGCTTCACAAACAACACCATTGTGCTAGTGAAACCAACTATGAACTGGATGAGAAAAGAGGTTCATTTCACCCACAAATTTATGAACTGACTTATCAGCAGTCGGTAATATGATTCTCACCACTGGTTATTGGAAAGGGCTCAGAGGGTGCATCACCATATCTGACTTGGCCGTGCTGATCCTCATGTAACATGATGATCATTTTGAGGAACTTGGGGGACATCCTGATCATTCCAAGATCTGCCACAGGCCTTTTCTACTCACAGTGTTAAAAGTCCAAATCTTCTTTTGCGAAGCCTAGCCATGAATGAATGAATGAAATAATGTTTCTACCAATGTTTTGCTAATTTACTTCTCAAAACACTTGCCAGTCATGCTGGGTGATGAGCCAACCAACAAAGGGTAGGCCTTTGACTTTTGTCTGAATTGCTGGGACTCGTTAGCAGATGCTGTAACCCAACAGGAACAGGTATTGTAATTAATGCAGATACATATCCCTCCCTGCCCTTATCCTGATCCGTAAGCCTTTTGTTATACTTTCTCTCCCCTGTCCAGCTGATGAAGGGGAATGATGGAGCAGCATTGGTGGGCACCGAGTTTACTACCAGGGTCAAGACATCACTTTGTGAAACCTCTGTCCCTGAGGATTGCAGAACTTGGTTGAAAAAGGCATGGTCTGACTTTGAAGTGAGCTCTGATTTGAGGAGGAGGTTGAATTGGGTGACTCAAAGAGGCCTTTTTCAGCCTAAATATGTCTATGTTTCTAACTACCGGATATAAACATTAATATATTATTGCATCTGCTCCCACTTGTGCTTCAGGAACTATAATTAATTTTTCCCATATAACATATGGACTTTCCATAATGCTGTAATATAGTAGTGCTGTAATACATCCAATACATTAGATAAAATATAAGTATATTCTTCAGAATTTCTAGTAGAAAGTCTCCAGGTAATAGAGATTGGAATAAAACATTGGAGGCACATTTTGTAGCATATCACTTAAGTGCTGTAAAGAAGTTCTGTTCTGAAAATCAAATATGATAGAAGCTTGCATGTAAGTGCTATTAAGGACTGTAAATAAACCAGTATCCAGGAGCATAAAGTGCGTATCTGGTACACATCATTGGCCAGTCATCTTCTAGACTAAAGAAAGATGAAGAGCAGCACATGCTTCAAGGTTTCTTAAGAGACTCATTCAAGACTCACGTAATCCCAATCCCAAGCACAGGTTGGGCAGAGAATGGATCAAGAACAGCCCTGGGGAGAAAGACTTGGGAGCGTTTGTGGTCAAAAAAGTCAACACAACTTGGCAATTTATTCTCATGGCCCAGAAAGTCAACCACATCAAACACATCAAGATAAGCATGGCCAGAGGTCAAGGGAGGTGATTTTCCCCCCTCTTCTCTTGAGAGACCCGACTGGGAGTACTGTGTACAGCTCTGAAGCCTTGATCCCGAGAAAGATGTGGATCAGTTGGAATATCTCCTCTCCCAGAGGAGAGCCCCTAAGCTGATCACAGCTCCTATGAAGACAAGCTGAGAGAACTGGGGTTGTTCATCCTGCTCCTCAGAAGAGAAAGCTCTGGGAAGGCACTGTAGCAGCCTTACAATACCTAAAGGGGGTCTACGAGAGAGAAGGAGAGGGACTCTTTACAAGGGCATGTTGTGATCGGACACAGGGGAAGGCCTTGAGCTGAAGGAGGGAAAATTTAGGCTAGATATTAGGAAAAAATTCTTTACTGGGAGGGTGGTGATGCACTGGAACAGGTTGTCCAGAGAGGCTGTAGACTCCCCATCTCTAGAGGTGTTCAAGGCCAGGCTGGATGGGGCTGTGAGTAATGTGATCTAGTGGAAGAGGGGCTGGAACTAGATGATCACTAAAGTCCCTTCCAAGCCAAACCATCCTGTGATTCTATTATTCTATGATTCTGTGATTCTATGATAAGTGAAAAAAAAAATCTATCTTGTGCTCCCATTTCCCTCACTTAATAAAAAAGTTAAAACTCACAGAACAATACTGGTAGTTTCATCTGCTACATCCTTCAGATACAATTCCCCTATAACTGTATCCTAGTGACACAGACATAAATGTGGTCTCTCCTCATTAAGGCTTGCACAGACAACAAAATATAATTAAGAAATGACTAAGAATTTATGTGAAAAGAATGTAATTTCTTTTGCTGAATTTCTTTAGACCAGAATCAATTAAAATTATATTTTCTTACTTCCTTTGTGTTTAGGTATTAAAAATCACTCGTTTGGTTCTATTCCTGTAATACAAACTAAATTGGAGGCCCAGTTGTACTGGGTCTTGTCCAAACACAAAAGTTTTCACTTGGAAGAGATCTCTCATAGCATAATTATAGAAAACAGACACAGCAGGAAAAAATAAAGTTTCTTGTTCCCATATCACAGCTGGAGAGCATGGCACAATAAAGGTAAGGGACTTGCCTAAGGCAGAAAGTATTTATATGTGGAATAAACCTGAACCTTTTAAGTTGCAGCACAGTCCTGCAGTCACACAACCATCCTCCACTCACCCACCACTTGCTTTGTCAGAGTCCTTCAGGACTGTGGTTTAGAACATCACTGTTAGCAAAGCATTAATTCATGATAAACTGGAGAAGTTATTCAGGAATGGGTACAGTTAAGCAGTATATTAATCAAAGTAAAAGTAAATATTCCGGAAAACCAGGTGCAGTATAGATCAGCACCCAGCAGACATAGTTCTGCAGGTTATCCACGAAAAGCAGAAACAATCCTCACAATAATACATAAGAATAGTCTTGAAAAGAAAATTTTCCAGACTTCTATAACCTTTGCTCTCATTTTTTCCAGAAACAGTAAAAGAAATGGAGTATTGTTATTAATGACTATTATTATAGAACAAAGAAAAAATATTTGCATTTATCCACCCACACATTCGAATCTTGGCCCTCTGTCCCTCATTCCTCCCTCCAACACTGAACAATTTTTTTACTGCCACTCAGCACATTATGTCTAAAATTAGATTGTAAGCACTTTTGGAAGGGAGAAACTTAGCCCTATTAGCCTGGCAAAACTAAAAGGATACTTTTAGGTGCTGTAAAATGCAACAGTAGTAACAGATCTGGAATATTTTCAGTAGTTTATATAACAGTGAAGTGCTTTCCTTCAAAGTAAACTAATAGTTGGGATTCACTATCTATCATTTTAATGCAATTTATTTACTGAGAGCACCTCTCCTTTTCCCCAGAACTGAAGGCATGAAGGATGCAAACACCATTCACCTGGCTGTTAAACTAGGATCTGTCCAGCAAAAATAAATTCTTAAGGTTCAAACATTGCAGTGGTCAAAGTTTATCAGATGTTCCTTCCTATTGTGAACTATTTCCTTAGTGACAGATGGAGTGTAGAGGATTGCAGTAAGCCCTGGATAGTAATTTTATAAACCTCAGTAGAAGAAAAAGTATTTCCATGTGCAATCTTTTGAGCTGAGTGCTATGATACATTCTGTACAAGAGGATGCTGCTGTAGGTAGGAAGTAGTACAAGGCAAAACACAGAGCAATTATATTTGGCCTCTGGTGGTTCAATCTGGATCATATAATTGTTCAGGCTTAAAAAAACAGATGGTCTTGCCTCATGCATTCAGTATCAGACAGTAAAACATATGCCTTAGGCAGCAACTTCTCACAAAATTATTCAAGTACTGCCATAGCCTTGTATTTTATCAAAAGCAGCAACTTCCATTTTGTTTCAGCAGTAACCAGTTTTGTGCAAATCCTTTCATCTTATTCCCCTGCTCCTGAAAACATACACTAATTGGAGAAAAGCCAGTTTATGAAAGATAATATAACTCAGAAGCTTTGATATTTAATCAATCTGCCTCTCATAAATTTTTCTTATTGGTTAATTAGGACCTACCAATTCTCCATTTATTTAATTTTCAGCAGAATTTTACAATAGTTTGTGATTTAAGGGCTGCTCACATGGAAGAATATGTTCAGTTTAAAGCAATTGTTAAAACATTATATCATAAGGACAAAAAATACACCCAGGGAAGATCTTTAAGAGCTGTTTTGCTACATTATTTAATGCTAGAATTAAAACAACCCAAAGTTAAACATCTGCAAACAGTTTTGTGGCCTGCTCTGTAAATAATAAAAATGTATCACTGTTGAAGTGGCATAATTAAGCTATTAGACCACCAGAGTTATGATCCAGGATTATTTGAGGTCTGATTTAATTCCAATAAATGCAAGGCCATTCAGGATTATGACCAAATCTGTTTGCAAACCACTGGCAGTGCTATTATCCTGGATTTTGTATGGAAGGTAGAAAATGTTGGAAAGCTTTTGCTGACTTTATCTACAACCAAAAGGTATCTCTTACTTTTCCCACTGGTACAAAGTCCAAACTAATGCAATTGCTTTTAACTTTACAGAAAGTTGTTTGCATTCATTAGGTCTGAATCTCCAAAGAAGCTCTTAGAGCCCCTTCCTTTGTAATTCCTTCCCAGAGCTGGGGCAGCACTTACACTTTCTTTAGTGATGAGGATCTTGCTGAGTAGCCAAGTGCCACCTTTACATGACTTTTTAGTCCTCAAATGTGCAACACCTGTGTGAGGCATTAGATAAATGTAAGTACTGAAGATTGTACTTGATGGATAGTACCAATAGATACATTACAGATAAGTGGATACAATACCCAGTAAAAACCCTATAAAGAAGGGGAGGATGGAAGGAAAGATAGTCTTTCATAGAGCTGTTGCACTTTCGTTTGGGACTATTAGTTTTGATGATAGTTCTCACAAAAAGCACAAAAACAGATCTTTGATTAGGGAGTTGTCCTATACGAGATCTCTGACTTGGCTAGCTGCTACCAACACTCTCACCCCTCTTGGTGTGACAAAGGGAGAGTTCACAGCTTCAGTGTCCCATGCAGCTGCCGGGGACAGAAGAAAAAACAGCATCTCCTGGGCTAGGAATTACTGTTAGATATACAGACAACTTGCAAGGCTCCAAGTTTGTACAGAGGAGAAAGAATGCATATTGTTGAACTGAAAGCTCATGTACTGCTTTTGCATCCCAGAGCAGACATGCATGCCAAAGACAGGGAGGTTGCAGAAACCTTACAGCACCTGACAGCCTGCCAGCACTTCCTGCTGTCACTGAGCAGACAGTTCTTGGAAGTGGGTGGAACTGTTCTCTCTTGTAGGATATGGAAAGAGAAATGCTGAAGCATTTTCCTAGCTACAGTAAGAACTGAAAGTGAAAACGTCAGCTAGTACAGGCATGAGGAGGAAATTTACACAGATCTAGTGGTATCTCCCTTGAAAAGTAATCTTTTCAACATTCTTATGAAACAGATAATGCACTGCTGACATGGTGGAAAAGAATACAGCTTAACAGTTTTGATAGTGCAAGCCATGTGGATTAAATTTTCCATCATTTATAGTTTCAATGTGACTTGTTTATGCAAGAAAATGAGATATGACAAAGGTTATTACAATTTGTTAAAAATGTTTGACAAAAGCTGCATGGAGAAAAAGCGCTCCCCTATAGAAAAAGCTCATAAATTTCTTCTGTAGGCTTTCTTTAAAATGACTTGCACTTCAACCTTTTCTTCAAGTGGAAGAGTGTCCTTAGAAACAGTACAACCTTGTCTGTGTAGAAGTGGACTATGAAGACTTCATTGTCTGAAAAAGGGAAGATAAACTGGATAGGAAACTTCATAAATAATTTTTGAGATAAAAATAAGTTTTCAGCAAACCCTGATTTCTATATATTATTTCTTTGGGTTAATTGTTACCTTTTTCAGAAATACAGAAATTTGAATTGAATTTCATGCCTGAAATTTTTTAAGAACTGAACTTGTTGATGAAACAACTCTTTTAGGAAGGTGGGTTTTGTCAGGTTGTGATGAATAAATTTTATTCAAAGAGTATTTCATTCTCCTATGGGTTATTTATTCATTCTGAAAAATAGAATAATTTATCAAGTATGAAGGAGTTTGAGTGTCAAAATAAGTGTTGTCAGCCTAAGTTGATCTTTTCTGTTATATTTTTAAGGAGTCATATTTTCAGTGTCTGCTAAGTGATTGCATTTGGTTTATATTGACAAAGCAATGAAGAGGCTATAAAAGAAGATGTAATCAAAACAAAACAAATGAAATAGTTCAGATACCTATGGGACACAAATCAAAGTGTCATTAAATAAACCATTTAATTAAATAATCCACATTTGATAATTCTTTCTACCATAAAGAAAAAATAAAACACCAAGGTAAATTTCTCTGGAGTTCTAAAAGTTTCTAAAAGAGAGGCATTTTTCTTCCTTGAGTAAGCACAGTAGCTTAAAAGAAAACAAAACAAGAAATGTTTATTCTGATGAGTTTAATGCTCAGAGATATTTTTTTACTCAGATATTTTTAAAAGGTTTTCATTGGCTTCAACAGGAGACATTTTTAACATAAAAATAAGGATAAAGCACTTGTTCTTCCAGATTTTAACTGTTTTAATGATTGGGAAACGTGATAGTGATTTGCATGCTAAGATTTTTTTTTTTGCACTTACAGGTGCCTCAAATCAGTAGAAAATGGCAAAATGCTCCTTTTATCACTCCCAAAGAGTAAGTCCTTTTGTAGACCAAAATTTTCAAATATGATTGCTTAATTAATAAGTAAAATCTGTATTTAGGCAACCCTGCAGGTTTTTTTCTCTTGCATCAAATAATTCCAACTCCCAATTACAAGTCTAATAGCTCAGCTAACAGCCTTTGTTTGACCACAGATACTCTATAAGAAAATTGAATTAGAATATCAATAGAAACTGTGTTGAATTTATCACTGAGAACAGGTTGCAGAATTGCTAATTTTTTTTTAGAACATATACAAAATGATAATAAAAACTTTATGAAAATGACATAGAGAAAATTAAAATAATTACAATACGAAGTTGGACAAATAAAAATCACTATATAACCTTTTCTTTAAAGTTGTTTATCCACGGCAGTCTATTTATTCTAACATTTTTCACAATCTAGGGCAAAGGGAAGTATGCAACATGTTTCTGTAAAAGTATTTGCTAACATACTGTACTCAGATATTTTACTAACCAGAAAAATAATCTTTAATATAAGAAATGTGTAGTGTGCAAGAAAGAAATGTGTTCTGGTAATCACCAGCATAATCCACTTCAAAATCAGTTTTTCAGGTCTTCAGGTTTTAAGACAGAAATATTGCCACTACTTCATATTTGCTTGTTTGGTTTTCTTTTTCTTTTTTTTTTTTTTTTTTTTTTTTTTTTTTTTTTTTTTTTTTTTTTTTTTTTTTTTTTTTTTTTTTTTTTTTTTTTTTTTTTTTGTTTTTTTTTTGTTTTTTTTTGTTTGTTTTTTTTGTTTTGTTTTGTTTTGTTTTGTTTGTTTGTTGGTTTTGTTTGGTTTGGTTTGGTTTTTGCTTTGTTTTGTTTGTTTGTTTGTTTGTTTTTGTCTTAAATAAGAGAGCAGACTTAAAAGAACAGAAAAATTGTATGACTGCTGGGTATTTTTTATGCAACAGATAAGTGTCGTCTTTGTTTGATGCTGAGAGTGCAGCTCTGCTTCTGGTGAAACCAAGGCATGATTGATTGTAATGGGGACACACATCATTCACCTTCACTGCCTAATCTACCATCATTGGCCAACAGTGCCGTGGCTCTGGCAGCTAAAACTAAGAAGGAACCATACTGTGTTGGGAAAAAAAAACCATCTAACAGCCTCTGGAGTTAATCCCACTCTAGTGGGAGTGCTCCAGTGGTGAGCATAACATAGTATTTAAAAGTCCAGGCTACTTTATAGTCCCAATGCCCCCCACAAATACAATGGAAATCTAAGCAGGTGAAAATGCCAGGGCTCACTAAAATTAGTAGAATAATGTCACTATGTCATCAAGAATAAACAGTTTTGAACTTTCCTTCAACATACCAAAATCTAGGTCTTCCTTCTCTAATTTTATTTACTCCTAATGACTAATAGCTGGATTTTCGTCTTTATTGAAATTTCACAGTTGACTTCAGTGGAAGTATGGTTTGTGTTGGGAATTGTGAGCTGACTCATAAATGTGACCAGAGCAAAGAAATTCTTGTTAATTTCCTACAGTTTTCTCTCAGTAGTAAACAAGGATATAAATGGAACACAGAATAATTTTCCAACATAATGCACTGTTAGTATTAAACTTACTTCTAAGAATCAATCACTGCACTTTAGCTTGAGGGTGTTCAGTTTTATACCACACCATTAGTCTTGTCTTACTTAATCTAAATAAGTCCTGCACTTTCTGGAATCTGAAGTGCCCTTTCTTGTTGTTAAGCAGCAGTACTAACAGACCAGAACCTGATGGCAGAAGCATGTGATATTGCAAAAGAAGAAGAATCCCATCTTGGAGCTTCAAATGACAATGAAAATTTCTTGAGTTTCATGTACTTACAGCAACACTTATCTCCTCTCTATACTCATCCATATAATATTGACAGGAAAGCAGCACAAAGTCTGAAAAATGGGAGGCAGTGGAGTGTTCATCTATTTCCTCAGAAGCCTTAAGTTTTCTTTGTGTCTAAAAGCAAAGAGCAGATAAGCACTTTGTCAAGTACTAGGCCTTGCTGAGGAGGGTACAACAAACAGCTTGTGGCTTTGTACCACACACTGCTTCGAGAACAGAATACTTCTGTCAGAGACTTTTACGTCTTCAGACCTAAAGTGAGATGTAACAGTTTACACAATAAGCCTTTATCCTGTCTGAGTGTCTCTAGCCAAAGCCCAATGATGTGATACATTTTTCTCTGTTTTTCAGAGGCTTTTATCTCATAATCACTCCAGCTAGAAAGAGCACTCCATAACTTCTTCTGCGCATCAAACAAGGTATTCTGAAGTCCCTACAAGCAGAGCGCAGCAGCAGTAGCTGCACAGAGCAGCGTGGAAGGACACCACCTTGAGTGCCTGCAGCAGGACCTGCCTCTCCTGGGATGTCTGTGAGGAAGAAGGCTGCTGTTTACACGTCTGGCTCCCACGTGCCAAAGCTATGCTTATGCATTGCTTTGGCAACAATAATATTTCTGTTTCGATAATGACTTATTTTATTAAATGCTGAGTTGCAAAGGTTCTGGAACAACTATTATGCTTATGCAGAATGTTAAATACACAAAGTGATCACTTATTTTCCATATGGGGAAAAACTTGCCCTTTGATCTTAAACACATTAAAGCTGCTGCTTGCCTGTTTGAAACAACACATGAGGGTGCTTTTACTTTCCAACATTTTATCTTGCAGTGGCTTTCACTCTGTGCCAAAATTGTTCTGCTCAGAAGTTAGTGTGAAACAAGATTGCATTTTGAAGACGTTGCAGGCACAGAGATAGCCTTATATGAATTTTACTTTAGCAGATCAGTTTCCTTTCACACATGCTGATCTTGCAAGCACTTACTTACCTTGAGCACTTACTCAAGTGTTCAAGGCCAGGCTGGATGGGGCTTTGAGCAATCTGATGTAGTTGAAGATGTCTCTGCCCAGAGCAGATGAGTTGGGCTAAATGGTCTTTAAAGGTCCCTTCCAACCCAAACCATTCTATGATTCTATGTGCACAGTTTAATCAGAGATGATCACGAGTACATACTGCCAAACACTGCATACTTCCAAGACTGGAGAAGAAGCCCTGGATATCTTTTGTTAACCACACAATTAAAGTCAGTTTCCTGGAGCTTCAATATACAAATTACTAGTCTTCAGTATTTCCCTAGAACACACTAGTAAACAGGATTGTAATTTCCCACAACTAGGGGATAGCTTTTGCAAATTCTGAGCCTCTGAGAGTCTGCATTCTTAACTATCCTTTAAATACTAATTCAAGTGTACATGAGAAGCTTGTGAGAGTTGAGATTTGGTCCTTCTTAGCCTAGGAGTGATTCAAGCTACGTACAGGACCCAAACAGAGCACTCACACAGACAGGAATTGTTCTTAGTTTAGCTACAGCAGCTGACTGCAGCTTTCTGTAGTGAGAGAGCGGTTTTTCTCCTTCCAGCAGAGATGCATACCTGTCTGTCTCCTAATTCCTCAGGAAGCCTGACAAGCAAAAAAGCGGATTCATGGTGAGCCAAAAATGTTGTATATATTTATGTGTGAAAAACAAGTTCTACTCTTTTCATATATTTTGTGATTCATTATGAATGTTTATTTATGTAGCTTTGAAGAATAAATATTGAGCAGGACCAGGCATTTTGATTTAACTGAAAAATCATGTAACAGTATCCATCTATTCATATGAGAGCACACAGATGAAAAAGTAAACTGATCAGTCAACCTATTAAAGCAACACAAACCCTTTTGAACTTAACAAGATCATTTAGTCAAACATTTCTATAAAACTGTATGAAATAAATACATTTTTAATATGCCCAGAGTATCACTGAGGCAAATAACCAAAAATATGTCTGTTAAAATCAGCATATCAGTCTCTAACAAACCTTAAGTTACACTGGCTTCTTTTACAAGGGGAATTCATAAAAATCACAGTCCTATGTTGGCTAGAAGGGACCTCCAGCAGTTATCTTGTCTAACCCCTGCTAAAAGCAAGTTCAATTACATCAGCTTGCTCAGGGTTGTGTCCAGTCGAGTGGTGAGTGTCTGCAGGGAAGGAGACTTGGTGGCCTCTCTGGACAGCCTGGTACAACACCTGACTGCCTGCACAGTTACATTTTTTTTTCTTAATATCTAATTGTAATTCTTACATAAGAAGCACTGAGCATCACATTACTCCTCAAAGTATAAACATCAAAGTTTTTTATTATTTTTTTTTTTTTTTCCCCCCAACTCACCAGACCACTGCATCACTCAAACTACTAGGTTAAGAAAAAGTGGGCTTCATGAGCTGGGAAGATGGGATAGTCTGCACCCTCATTTTCCTGGTGCTAATATCTCATAGCTATTCCTTCTTACCCAAATAACCTCACTGAGTTTCTCCCTTTCAGTTGTAAACCTAACATTAACCATAGAATCATAGAATAGTTTGAAGATTGAAAAGCACCTTAAAGATCATCTTGTTTCAATACCAAGGCCTCTCGATCTAAAATAGTTTCACAGTTCTCCGTGTCTGAATTCCTATTACTAGCACTTTCTTTCCTTTTATTTTGCTAGTTAATTTTCCTTCAACCCAGGCAAGAACAAAGCAAAACTGCTGTTTTTACTATAATGATGGACATGGTCTTACTTTGCTTATAACTCATTTGTTCATACTCCTTTTAGCTTGTCAGAGAGTTCTATTTAATCTTACTGAAAATGCAAAAAAATCTCACCAAATCTGGACCAATGAAGTAAAAAAGCCAGGATGTATGCTAATGATATCTTTATTATGTAAATTATTATCTCTTGTCCAGCACTGAAGGTTTTTCCAGCAATTAGCTGGTATTTTCTGATACAGAAGCCCTTAGTAGCTATTTTGAGGGCTGACATACAACTATTTTGAGCTGACATACTCAGGAGCACTAGTTTGCCTGTGAAAAACTTTTGAGGCTCAAGGAGGTGTTTAAATATCCGTAGATAGATTCAGACATCCAGAGTACAGCACTTTCATTTGAAAATGTATTTATCATAACTTTAACAAGTTCTGTGATGTCTTTCCACAATGAGTTTCCTTCTAGCTTTGGCCACGGCCCAGTAGGTCACACATTACACATGCCTACCTTTTAGCTTCCTTGGCTTTTGGTGAAGAATGGGGATTTGTAATGAGAAACCTACAGGGTCTGTTTGAAAATGAAAAGGCTACTTCAGCCAGCCTGCTGTAATGAACACACATCCAGGTTGGCTGCAAGGCTTTGCTAAGAATGTAGACAAATAGAGAGAATTACTTTAAAAAGAATTCATATTCACATATTTCTTAGAGCTGATGACTGGGAATGACCAGGACATCATTTAGCCAGGCTTCTGAATAGTAGCAGTGACTACAGCACTTCAGGAGACTGAACTTTTCCATGTCTTTGGGACTTGGGAAGGGCACAGCCCACCCACAGGGCCCGGTGGCTGCAGGCACTGTACAAAAAGGGCAATGGTTGCAATGGGCAGACCTGGCTGCAGACTTCTGCCTGGCTGCAGAGAAAATCCAAAATACTTTTTGAGTCCCTGAATATTTGTACTACAGGAAGACTTTTTCCTAACTCCACATTGACCCATTTGATCTCCAGAATGTAACATGAAGTAAAATGCAGCTTTTTGCTTCAGAAGAAAGGGCAGAAAGGAACCAAAAGTATTTGGTTGGTTTTTCTTCATGGACAAAAAGAAAAAAAACTTCAAACCCTCCACTCAATTGCTCGCAACTGAAACACTTATGTCTGAGTTTCATTTCTAATCATCTTGCTGAAGACATAACAGTATTATCAAAGCTTCTTCTGAAAATTTCAGTTTTTCAGTAGCAGGAAAAATAAAATGAGAACGTCTTCAGACAAAAAAACATTTATAGAGACTGAAGGTAAAATGACATTTCTGATTTGTTCATGTATTTTCAGTTTTGCTCATTTACTGCAGCCTGTTGTCAGTTGTCTCAGGAAGTCTGTGGTTGGTTGAATGTGCATCAGGTGACCGTTAAATGAAGCACCTGAGAGCTTCTTTCCTTTGATTTTTCAGAATTAAAAGTTAAAAAATAAACTTGGTCATTAAAGTCCACATGAGTCTGCTTTGTCATGGAATAAACTTTGCAATGAAGTTCTTTGCTATTCACTGCGTAGACAATCACAGCGGACCAGGCCAAAGCCTGTTCAGCTCTTTCAGCAATGACTGGTAGCAGATATCAAAGGAAGACCCTGTGGAGGTGCCAAGCTGGTTCCAGCAGGTTGTGGCTCACGGGCATCCTGAACCTCTAAGACTCTGAGTAGCAGAGCAGACTCTGCTACTATCAGCTTGCTATCACAGCGTGCTGACTTGTTATCAGAGTTCTGGAGCCTATGTGTACTTTTAGCATGCATATAAACTGTGAACAATTTACACAATTCACGTAACAGCTCCATGAAGATGTATGTTTTCATTTGTTTGCCTGAACCTACTCCTTAGGAGTGCACTCTTGCCACTTCTGTGTGGCTTCCTGAGAGGCAGTCCATTACCATTCCTGTTCATTTGCTCTAATTGCATTTTGACTTTTTAAATCTTTATGAAGCGTTGGTACAGGATAAATCTTTTTTTCAGAAACTAGGGAAGATACAAACAGAAGTGAGCTCTAATTTCCAAATTCTAATTCAATGACCATTGAACTCAGCCAATGTCAGGCCAAGCAGGTTTGCAGCATTCATGAAGGCTGGTGTCTGTTTTTCATGACTCACAGTGGGGTGATGTGTCTGGAATAATCTCCATCTGCTGACTTATGTAGCTTCATGACCAGATCTGCTCAGTGGAGACAGTTTACACTATGAAGCTGAGCTAGTCAAATGCTTAACTGTATGTATAGTACCTAATGTTTACACTTCACACCTCAGGGACAACAACATGTTGTTACATAAAAGGACACCACTGTTTCAAAATACAGTTGCAACCTACCTGAAAAAGAGGAGCTGAGGACAATACAATATTAATTATAATTATATATATGTATATATATATTTAAAATTGCCTTTTCCTATATTATTACAGTTTCTAGGTAAGACTCAAATCAGATGTATGGGGGGAAAAAGGGGGAAAAAATGAAATATTTGCACTGGTATTGCAAAATACCCAAGTGGAAAAAAAAATTGTCTAATTGGCAATTATACTGTGAAATTTGCCCATGATTTGTAAAATAATGATACAGTGTAAGTCACAGAATCACAGAATGGGTAAGTTTGGAAGGGACCACAGCGGGTCGTCTCGTCCAACCTTCTTGCTTAAGCAGGGTCATTCCAGAGTATATGGCACAGGATTGCATCCAAACAGTTCTTGAATATCTCCAGTGAGGGAGACTCCACAATCTCTCTGGCCAATCTGTTCCAGTGCACAGTCACCCTCATGGTAAAGACGTTCTTCCTCATATTCAAGTGGAATATCCCGTGCATCAGTTTCTGCCTGTTGCCTCTCGTCCATTGCTTGGAACCACCTAGCAGAGCCTGGCTTCATCCTCTTTACACCCTCCCTTCAGATACTTGTAGGCATTGATGAGGCCCCCTCTGTCACCCCTTCTCAAGGCTGAACAGGCTCAACTCTTTCACTGTTCCTTGTAAGAGGGATGCTCCAGTCCCTTAATCATCTTTTTGCCCTTTCCTGGACCTATTTTCAGGAGCTCCATGTCTCTCATGTACTGACAATACAGAACTCCAGATTTGCCTCACGAGGGATGAATAGAGGGGCAGGATCACTTCACTCAACCTTCTGGCAATGCTTTTCCCAATGCACCCCAGGATACCACAGTCCTACAACACACGCATAAAAAGTCTTCAGCTCATTAGTCTCTGAAAAAATCAAACTGCTACTCACAGCTTCAGTGACTCCTGGTCCCTCTGGAACCAGCATTAACTTGTCTTGCATACAAGGAGACTGAAGCTGGACCGTAGGGAACTACTGCACAAATGCAAACAGCTTGCTTTTAAAAAATTCTTCTGTGCATGCTGAATGTATGTGATAGATTTAAACAACATCATAAATGTAAACTGTACTTGAGAAAACTGTGCAGCTGGTAGAGTCCATAAAGATAAAAGAAATGTTTCCATAACATTTAATTTCAAGTTGACATTTATATAACAAAACCATGGTAAAGCTATGTTTAGCTGAAGTTGTTTGCATACTTTGCATCAGCATTACCAAAGGCTCTCTCCCTCATTTATATAGTTACCACATTTTGGTAACCACATTTATATAGCAGAGACAACAGCTACCGCAAAAGGAAAACTGAAAACCAGGGAATTTGTAACATTTGGATAAACAAGCCATCAGGTCTGGTATTGTGACTAATCAACAACTGGATATGTTCACTTTTGACTGCAGCAACTGCCCTATTTTGAGTGAGAGACACACAGCAGAGTTTGTACCAAGTTCTTGAACATTTAACTGTGAAAATACCCCAGTTTATATGATATTAGCTTGTCAGACAAACCCCCACTATTCTGAGTTATTTACCTTAACAAGCACAAGGCTGTAGAAATGCATTTTTTCGGTCTCATTGGTTTGGTAAGTAAAGGCGCGAGGGCTTTTCTTGACTACCACTGTGATACAGAGAGGGTTCGTGAGTTTTTCTTTATACATTATACTTTTTAAGAGATTCAGGAACATGAACAACACATTTGGAGGATGACATCCCATCCCTGACAGAATGAGCAAGAGTGAACAAGAGTTTTGCTATTAACATTAATAAGGTTAAGTTTTCCTGAAAGGAAATCAGTCAGGTTTTTTGTTGAAAATGCATTCACTCCAACAAGTTATAGTAAAGGCAGGTCTTTACTGCACTTAAAGGTGAGAAGCCACAGTAAGACCATGACATACATCATCCTGCCATGGTCAGCTTTAAACAAGTTAGGCAAGTTCTGACAAAGAGCAGCCAAAGAAGCACAGAGGTTAGCTCAGGCTAGTTGTCCCATTATTCATCCAGCTTTCCAGACAGGCTATGTAATTAATACTTGTGCTCTAGCCTGGCACAATTACACTACTCTCATTACCCGGGTTGACTGTGTACAAACTAGCTCATGGGTGTCCACAAAAGCCCCTGCTGACTTCATTGGAGATTTTTAAGGTGTAAGAATGCCATATACAATATAGTATCCAAAATTAATTTCTCAAAGTATCTCTTGCAGAAGAGTAGCAGTTTTAAGTTCCTCATCATATAAACTGAGACACTCTCTGCAGATCTACGGAAAAACAAGTTAAAAAAAAAAAAAGAAAAAGAAAAAAAGAAGAATGTCTTTAATAAAAGCTATTAAAAAGTATGAAAATTCCAATGAAATAGAAAATTCAGGAATACTTGTGCATCATGATCATCAAATTTCAGGGCTTATACTGAGTGTCAATTAGAATACATGACACCAATGGGCTACCAAAATACAGATGAGACATTTCTCATAGAATCACAGAATATGCTGAGCTGGAAAGAACCCACAAGGATCATTGAGTCCACCCTTAGCCCTGCACAGGACCATTCCCAAGAGTCACACCATGTGCTTGAGAGCATTGTCCAAACACTTCTTGAACTCTGTCAGGTTTGGTCCTTGCAAATCTTTATGATAGGAATCAAAAAGAAATTAAATACTATACATGACACATCTTGGTATGCAATGAGTCTCAGTAAGATGCTGGGCACAGCGTTTCAGCCCACACTTCCAACATCTCCCTCTTTCTGTTGGCATCCCTGCTACAGTGCTTTGAACAATATCACAGGCAGTAATAAATACAACCTAGCACTAATCAGGTTTGTTTATGAAGGGAAACTACTCCCTCAGTTAAAAACTTTCTGCTCTTCTGAGAAAGCCCTAGTGTTTGAAATAATAAGTATTTTTCCACATGAGGGACAACAATGAAAGACAAGCCTTGAAGTCAAAGGACTGTGAACATGGAAATCATGCAGAATCAAAGTCTGAAACCAAGAATCAACTCTCTGCTATGATGGCTGCAAAAATGCTAAGATCCTAAGGAATCATTTGCTAAGGGTGTTTGGCTGCAAAAAAATAGAAGTATGTACTCAGTGAGATTTTTCAGAAGTTCCTCAGATTTTGTGCTTTCTACCATATTCCTTCAAAATCTCACCCAAGTATTGTGATAATAGTTTTATTTTTTTTTGCCCTGAAAGACATTTGGAGGATTTCAAATACGGTGTTATGAAAGATGCTATAGTACGACTTACAGTTTGATAAGAATGTTCACTTTTGTCACACAGTAAATAATGTGCAATGAAAGTAGTGATAAATTACTGATAATGGTTAAAACCAACGCACAGCAATCTCTAAGAAGAGAGACTGAAATGAACTGTGCAGCTTAAAAGATCTTCCCATTGCTAAAACAATGCATTTTACAGTATTAATTTAAAGAAAGATAGTTTAGACAGTAATCTTTGGTAGGTGAACTGTAGTTCCTTAAGTGTGTCTGGAAAATGTTCCACATGTAGGAAGCATGGTTTTGGGGGGAGTTTCACAGGCCTAGATATGACATTAAGAGCCAATCACAATTCCAAATTATTTCAGTACACCAAATCCATGTTTTCTCCAGCTCATTTACTATCTTGCAGGCTTCTTTCTAAGGTATTAACAGAGATCACTGGCTTAACTTCCCAGACCTGAGTGCCACTCTGAGAGGAGCTCTGAGTGAAAAGACCCTTGATGCTACTGAGCAGGAGGTGGAGAGCAGGGAATAGCACTGTGTTTACAGAGCCCTTGTGTGGGTTGTGAAAAAACCCCATAATTTTTCACTTTAAAACTTTTGACAAATCAAACCCCAAAAAGTCTTTAGGCCATGTCTTGTTAAGACAACCTTGGGAAAAAAAAAAACAAAACCAAACAAACAGAAAGAAACTAAAGGTAGCATATTATGTCAGAAATTACCAGGAATAATGAATTATATTGATTGTTGATGCAAAATATAACAGAGGCTTACTTAAGAATACATTAAATGTAATTCAGTAAATTATTACTAAGCTGTTTCTTACATAATGTTGCACAACAACAACAACAAACCCCAAAACAACAGAGATTATCTCAGGTATTGCAAGTGGTAATAAAATGGTTTTATACATTGCATGAGCAAAGAGTATTTTTGATAGTAAGAGATAAAGGCATGCGTTTGGTACCCAAACAAATAACAAGATGAGAATAGAGTGCTCACAGAGGACATATTGTAAAGATCCTCAGCATGAATATAGCAAAATTCTCCAGTGAAGAACTTTCTTCATGATGGATGGATGCTTATCGATTATATAGGTATAGATTATTATAGATTTGCTTTAGGACATGTAACTGTCTCTTCCTGTCAGGAGGGTCAAGGAAGGAAATGTAAAGATTAGATGACAGAAGAACACTTGTCCAGGGTCAAGAGCACAGAGAGCACCCAACAAGAATAAACAAACAATCAAGTGCAACTGAATCAGAGCAATAAAATAAATAGCAGGTGATTTCAAAGTTTTCTACTGTTCTCTACTTGTTCTGTTTTCTACTTGTTCTCTATTGTATAAGCATATCTATTTATTTTATTTTGTTCTAAGAAAATAAAGCTAAGAGTAGTTTTCTGTTAGAGGGTGGTACTCTTCCATATGCAAATGGTTCCTCTGTTAGGACTGTGTTTCTGTATACTATTGACATATCTAACGGGTATATAATGTTGAAATTACAGTTTCATAGACTAAGTAACAGGTTTTACTGAACTTTGGAATAGAAGGAAAGTAATTTTAAATGACTTGAAAGTTAAAAAAAGAAAAAAATGTAGAAAGAAAGATGAGATAGATTATGGAACAATAGCTTGTTAAAATAACCTAGTCTAATTTTTATAGCTCTTCAAGTGCTCAAGACATAGCCAAATTTCCATGATGCTACTGACTTAAATCCTTTGAAGACTTATGCCAACGGACTTCTCATATCCGAACAAAGAAAACAAAAGCGTATCTTTTCCATGACTTACATACAAATCTTAAGTTAACAGGATCCAGATAAAAAGGTAATAACAACTGACAAGATTAATAAACCACATAAGCACACACACTGCATTGGCAGCAGGTTTCCATCAGTTTGAATCCGCCGGCTTGCCCTTCACTTTTAAGCTCTATGTAGTTATATTAAACAGATGTCAGACGCAATTTTACTGCACTAGTGAAACCAAGCATCCAAGCCTTCCTTTGTGTTAAGATTTTTTTAAAAGATGGTACATTTCATTAGAACCCCTTTTGTGGTCCATACTTGTTATCTTCAAGTATGTTCAAAAATACTCTATCTACCCATCCAGGTGACAGCAACAAAGTTTGGAGATGGTGTGTGAGTAAATGCCTGGAAAAATATATCTAGAAAACCTAAAGAATGTGATGAGATGGGAATTCAACTACTATAACACATTTCCTCTGCTTGCCTCTGTGAAAAAAAAAAAATCCATAAAAAGACAAGGAGAAAATGTGGTATCTGGCAATTATTATCTTTGAAAAATTATTCCCAGTGAATTGCTGTCTTTTCCAGGCAGGGCAGCAAATACCTAATCAGCACTGCAGATAGATGCTCCAACAAACACCACTTCCAATGAAAGTCCTCCTTCCAATATGCACAAATGAGTGTGTGTTGCTGACAGAGTGTGTCTCAGTTGCCTGCCCAACTTCCCAGGAAAATCTCAAAGAGCCCTGCATAAAAACTGCAAATTTATATGCAAATCACTTTCTGCCCTATAAGCTGGCTTTTATGGAGCAAAATAAAGATTTCAGACATATGTTTTGAGGTTCCTATTTCTATACTAAATTGAGAGAAAAAAGCACTTCAGGGTTTGTCTACAGGAAAGGTGTACTTTCTCCACGGCTTCAAGAAGATTTCTTCATTTTCTCTTCTGCATGGATTAATGTCAATTTTCATCTTTTGAAAAGCGCTCTGAAAGGTATGATATAATCAGCATCAAATCCCATTTACTGTCTAATATTTGATGCATATATAACATCTGTAACAATTTTGAAGACAAAGAATTTGTTCCTTGTTTGGCATTCAGAACAGACATTTCCTTCCACTCCCCTGCAATGGACTGTGCTAAAATTGTGTTTGTAGATGGTCTTCTGGTGCCTATGCACAAAAACTGATGTAGCAAACCTTTACATCAATGGGCTGCTGAATATCAATAATGATCTTCCTCTCTTATTTAAAAGACAGAAGCTGCTTTGCGTCTCTACAGCACCACAGCTGGGCAGCTCCTGGCTATGCAATAGTCACTAACATAATCCATGATCTGGTTGTGTTCAACTGAACCTTATTCATTTACCTATTTGTAGCACAAACTGGTGCTCCATCTACGTGTTCCAAAAGCCTTAGTCCTCCAGGGAAGAAATCCATTTGAGCTCTGCTTGGCAATTTTGGATTTTTCCCTCATTCTGAGATACAAAATATCTACATGACAAAAACTATTTCCACATTCTCCATAATTCCAAATCTACAGCAAATGAAAGTTCTTTGCATCCTTATTCAGCACAACTGAGTTTAAAGTTTTCTCCAGGTGAAAGGGAAGATGTATTCTACAGGAGGAGATTCCCTGATGAGTTGCAGAGTTATCTCCTTTGTGCAAGACTCATAACAATTTCTTGATTTGGGAACCATCCTGACTGGTTTATTTAGTAATCTGACATATCAGAAATTCCTGATATCTGAAATATGGTTATTATATTGCTGATGAGGACCATAATTTGATGAGTTTTATATATACTTCTTACAATAGATTGCAATACTTTTGCTAAGGAATGTATTTTTGCTACAGCAAAAAAATTACCCTAATTAATAGATCCTGTTCTGTGTGCAAAAACATAGGAATCACCAATTATTCAGGTAACTTTCACTCCTCATTAGCAGCTATTTTACTCTTTATTGCCACCAGTTAAACTGCAGTGCAATTCCATTATTTTTAAGTCATATTTTAACTGGTTTTTACTCTTCATGTTTGAAATATGAGTTGGAGGCAACCTTTATGCAACTCTGACACGGACATCTGCAGCTTGGTTAGCTGCCTATGGTGCCCTGAACAGGGACTTTTAGGATGAAGTATTAATAAGTTTCAGATTTTAAGTTAGGAATCAGGAAATTAAATGTTTTGGGTAAGAGCAATGGCATATCCCAGCCAAAGTCTGTCTGCCTCTTGTGTCTTAAAGCTCTCAGTATAGCATGGAAGTATAGATAAGGGTATGAGAATTAGGGGAAGCATACAGAATATTTCTTTAGAATCCAGTGCAGGATAGAGACTTCCAGTACTAGGCATAGTATTTTTGTATTTAATATCTGCTGACATGTTTATCTTGGATAAACTTGCTTATTTTCCTCTCCCCATTGTTTTAAACCCTGTAACAATGTAAAAGGACCATAGGAAAGGGTCTCTATTGGCTGCAAAGACTACTAGTCATTCATATGCAGACAACTGTACTGCAAGTTATGTGTATAATTATTGCTATTAAGCATGATAGCTCAAATTTTATATAAATTTAAAATATTCCTTCTACCATTTTCTTAAATAAAAAGAATTTTTTGCAGGTGAATCAAATGCAGTTCAATGAAAGATATACCTTAGAGCAGACTTCATATTTATTTAGGTTTCAATTTAGGGCTCTTCTGTGTAATGTCAGCAAGACACAGGTCAGGTGCATAATTTAAAAATAAACCATCAAGATCTTGAATTATACAACTAAGATAAGAAGACTGAGACATGATCCAGTTATCATGCTCTAATGGTAATAAATGTACAGCAAATAAACAAGTGGCATCTCAGTTACTATAAATGTGTCTCAGTTTGTTAGATATGGAAGAGGTCAGAGTTCATTATTGTGGTGGACAACTCACATGTTACTGCCATGCTGATAGATTGGATATCCCAGGGTTTCTCAAATGGTGCTAGATTGCCTATTTTAGATAACTTCATCCTTGAAGCAGACTTTCAGGTGAACCAAACTGATCTTCTGGCTAACTGAATGTGTATGACAAAGTCTGCATGGTGAGATTACCCACCTAGACGTAATTCTGTTGCTAGTATCATGCCTTAGATTATGTTCTGCCTCCAGTTACTGCACCAGAAGGCTGAAAGATTCCTAGAGATCATGAGTTAGAACTATCAATTCTGAATAAATGTTTAAGATACTCTAGGACACTTCAAATGTCACTTGATACCCTTATTTTAGGCAACAGAAAAAAGTACTTAGTATGCATGCAGACAACTACATGCAGGTTAATAAAGTATCTTAAACTTGAGCTGAATCCCATCCTTCTGATAATATCAATGTTTAAACTGTCCCTCTGAAATTTATATTGGCTGAAGTACATATAACTTTGAAAGGAAGAAATGTGTACTCACAGTTGCTTCTTATGGTTTACTTTTTTTACTGTAAAAGCAAGATATACTGTGATAAGTCTTTTCTTATTAAGGTGATGCTGGGAAGCACACTTAAAAGTTAAATCAGAATTTTCAGACAAATGAGAAAAACACCACAAAACCTAAATCACTGTGATAAAGGGACCCTAAGGCTCAATATTTGTGAATATTCACTTTTGTGAATATAGCAACAGAACTAAATCCACAGAGACAGATGTTACCCTTAGAAGAAAATCAGAATTAGGCCCTGAGAATCAAGGGAAAAAAACCCAGAAGACTGTATTTTCTTCCAACAATAAACTAATTAAAGCAAAAGTGATTGTGATACAAATTTTCTAATAAATGAAGAACCATAAAAAATTAAAAAAATTTCTTAGGATTATCGCAGAAATGTCTCTCTCTTCCTTCCATGCAGAAAAAAACCTGTCAGTGTCAAAGGAAGGAGACATATAAATATATAAAAAAACCCCTTTTTATATTAGCTTTTGAACAGATTTCAGGACAGGAGACCCTCCATCCAGAAGCTAAATCCTCAAGTATAATGCAAAAAATAGTGTATTGCAAAGCCATTTCACTGCTGCATCTGTAGCAGCAAATGATGGAAACTTGTGAGCACTGACTTCACCTGCATGCTGCTTGCAGCCACATTTAACTGAATACAGTTACCTTGCAAGCTTTTATTGGAGCTACTTTGCCATCATAAGATGCACACTTTGGTTTATAATATAGGAAAATAAAAAGAGAATAATGGTTTCATCTTTCAAGTAACTTGATTATGAACTGACCGAGCTACCCGTAGTATTTGTTTGAAACGAGCTCTTCAAGTCTTCTTGGGTTAAACCCTCTCTGAAACTCTGTACAATGTGAAGAATTCTTCCCTGTCCCACCAGTTGATTATGAATTTTTACTGTTGGATGACGATCTTACACTGATGATAACAGGCTCCTGTGTAAATAGCCAGAGAAGTTCCTTGTGTTGTATGAGGTTCAGTGTGACAGAAACACAGGGCCAGGTGCAGAACAGCTCCACGGAGGAGAGAAAACACATTCTGGAAAGCTCTATTTGTCTGCATCATCACCATAACAGAAAAATGCAGACTTTGTTTCAGCCTTGCATATTCAACAACACTGTTGGAAACATTTAGACTAACTGGTTGTAACTATGGTAGGTGCTCCATAAGGGTCAGATCAGCCTTTGAATACACCCAAGGAAGGATCAACGTGCCTAGGTCTGAAAAAAACCAAGTCAGGATTACTCAGTGCACATGCATGAAAAGATGTGGGATCACTCACTTCATTGAAAATGACAATGTAACAGCTACAAAAAATGTTTTTCTATGATTGAAATGTCACCATTTCTGTCAATACAAAGCCTGGATTTTGACTTAAAAAAAAAACAAACAAACAAGCAAAAAAAAACCAAAAAAAACCTAACTTTTTAGGAAGAAGCGAATACTCATTTGTTCATTTGCAGCGTTCCTGCACTGATGCAGCTGCTAAATTTAGAAACAAAACAAAGCTTTTTTCTGTTTCTTTGGGGTTTTTTTACACTAAATCTGAGGTTTTGAGTTCTCTTCTAATGTTAATTATCTCCAAAGCAATTTCAAAACATTAATATATACACTGCAATGCAAAAGCACACGAGGTCAAGTCAGTTGTGCATGAAACAAGACCTACAATGTCTAATTTTAACAGCATCGTGGCACCACTGGCTTTTATGTTGCCTAGGGGTTTTATTACAGAAATTAACTGCTTTATATCATTGACATCTAATTCTCTGAAACTGTTTTCTCTTTCTTTTTAATATATTTTAATCCTTTGTTTA
Source organism: Formicarius rufipectus (assembly GCA_013399695.1). NCBI lineage: Eukaryota > Metazoa > Chordata > Aves > Passeriformes > Formicariidae > Formicarius > Formicarius rufipectus. The sequence goes on along the minus strand of VXAU01002350.1, from coordinate 1,802,982 downwards.
TTTTCAAAAATATGTAAATACAGATAACATAGGCTTGTTAAAACACAGAACTTAAAAACTACTATCCTCAATATATCACACTTGGTTAATGACACAGAAGTTTCCAGACTGTTTGATTATTATTACAAAATTTTTCCTTCATCTGTCATAAAGCTTTTCCTGCTGCACCTGACTAAAAAGGTTCCACTTCATTTGACACCAACTAGTGTTATTATTTCAATGCTACTTCATGTAAATATTATGATATCAAATTTTCTGGACCACTCCATTTAATAGACAATTTAACAGCTACTTCCTCTGAAACATGAAGACCAAAAATAAACAGATTAAAAAAAACCACAAACCCTGTGAGTGCAACAGTATTTTTGAAGTCAAGAGGTCAAACACCAGCCTGGAAAAGGAGGAGGAAGCCAAGAGGCAGAGGAGGAAGGAAGATAGGTCTCCATCTCACAGCACTCTCCCCTCATGTGCTGTAGATTTCTAAGCATGACTAGATTTGCCTTGATAATCTCACAGTGAAAAGGAAACCACCTGCTTCTGAGTGTGCAGAAAGATAGGGTATATGTCCCATTGGAGAATTTCATACAATTCTAGCTACTGGGATATGCTTTCAAAATTGTTGGGTTTTAACTTCCAAATTATCTGACTGGTATGAAAGCAGAATAGGTGTGTGGACTGGGCAGATACATAAGATCCCATGCAGTTCATCATGACATCAAACATGACTTCAGTTCTGTGCTCTGTTCCTTCATTTATTTCTTCATCAGAATTGTGTTTTTCTTCATTTGCTGCTCTCCTCTACATGCTTTTTTCTAATCAGAATGAAAATGCTGAGTTCAACTTCAGTTCTTAAAAAAACCCAAAACAAACCCATCATTCAAAAACATCTAAAAGTAGAGAGAATGAATTCTTAAAATCCTATATTGCATAAAAAATGTTTAGAAGAAGGCTAGCAGATTAGGAAGAGAAAAGCTCAAGCATCTCTAAGTGCAAATATAATCAACATGATTTTGCAAAAGCAAGAGGTGAATAAGAACCAATTTCCTAGAAACTCTCATAAACTCATTTGTCACAGCAAAAGTACATGATAATCTCAGCAGGATTCTGGCCAGAGATTTCTGACACATTACAACAGCAAGAAGGCTGGCTTTTAAAAATACTTAGCATTTCCCCAGGACAACAAGTAGGAGTTCGCAGCATAATGAAACAGCTCCAAAGGTCTCATTCACATGGCATGAATCTTGGGGTTCAGGAACTTTTAAATTTCTTTTTTTGGTTTAGATTCCTTTAGTCAGTGTGGTGTGATTTTTAAGTTAATTGTCCTAACAACTTGAAAGTGAAGCATCTATTCATTAGCTCAAATATATTCTCAAAAATTATAAAGAAGCTCCTGGCAATAGGAGTAAGTACGGAAGCAAGTTTATCTGACAATAGCACTCATTTCCATCTTCATCACACTGTAACAGATAAGATTAGTAGCAGAGCTGAGATTCACTTAGAAAGTATCCCAAAAAACATCACAGTATTGCACAATATAAAGGTGTTATTTGTATCAGATGATCATTAGTCATATTACAACTTGATAACTTTACATTAGTCAGTCAGTGGTATCCTTTGCCATGGTTTGGACCTTTGTAAGATGATAATTTTCTCAGTATAATGAAATAAGCCAATATTTACAAGCCAGATTTGTGTTCCAGCAAAGTTGGAGAAGTCTATTCTTATAATACTAGAGAGAAAACAAGATCTAATCTTCTTTTGTAGAAGCTAAGAAGGAATTCTGAGGTAAATAAAAAATATTTTTGTAGAATAAAGAACTGGTTAAAGACAGGTATTGTAGTTTTGATTGCTTATCTATCTTATTTCTTGTTCACTAAATTTGTCATAGCTGATGATACATGGTCCATGTCTACTGAAATTAGTTCAGCTGTTTATTGCTTTCTCATTTTAAATTAAGTACCTTTCTCTTAAATGTCTTACTTGGTAGAATCTAAGGTCCTGAAAATGGTAAATCATGATCAAACAAATGCTGAAGATGAAGCTTTGTTTCCTTCAGAACTTGGTGACAGAATGAAAAAACCAAATCCAAAGACACAAAGAAGTAAGGGGTAAGACTGTAGAGTGCATGCTGATTTCAAGAGGAATGCTCTGAGGAAGCTTCTACAAGGTGTTGAGCTCTACCATAAAAAAATTGTCTTAATACTGTGTGTGAGAAAGACACAAGGCTGAATTTAAGGGCCTCCCCCTAAAGGAAAACAGAAATTAAATCAATGATCATCACTTTAACTCTTTCTTGAAAACATTAAGATTCCTGAATGAGGTTCCACAGTATTTCCAGGAAGTGGCTAGTGCTGAACCAGAATGCTGCTATTCACTATGCATGAGAATGGCCAAAACCCAAATGTGAAGCAGAGATAGACAATTATCTATTATCATTATTTTAGATACTCTCAGTTTTATTGCAACAGAAATGATACTAGTAGTTATATCATGAGAGTAAAATGATGCCATAAAACACTGGCTGGAGAGACAGACACAAACCATCAAATGAACTGAAGATATTTAATAATGATGATAATGATATCACCTTTTGAATAACTTAGGTCTGTAGTATGAGGAATTTGAATACACTTCAAACTTGAAATATCCTTGGGGGAAAACAATAAAGGGAAAGTTTCTATGCAACGTTAAACATGGCCTGTTTATAGCACATGAATTTAATGATTTACTGAGAAATGAAGTCTTCTTGAGGTATTTTTCTGTGGCAGTATCATTATTGTCAGCTTTAGAAACAGACTAGTTGGATCAGTCATATCAAGTTCTTGAACTGAACACTTTGCTAATAATTCTCAAGTTAAATGGCTCCAAAAATTTACTTCTACAAACCATCCTATAAGCTTTCACCAGTGTGTATGCCCACCCACCTTCTTTTTTTCACTTTGCATTTGGAATAGGCATGGAGCCATGCTGACAGACCACAAACAACAGCAAAGGAAACAAATGTTAATCCCTACAAGTAGCTAGGATGTCCCTGACACTAACACCCATTCAAAGACTGATGTAGAAGAACAAAGCAGGACTTTTACAGCAACAAATAACAAATACTTATCAAAGAAAGATATTCCATTTCCCTGTTCTCATTCTCTGATATCTCTGGCCAAAGAATAGGCTGATTAGTGATCTGTTTTATGGATGTGCTCCGGTATCTATCTTATCCTGCCAAAGTTGATGAACTCTTTACAGTAATGCAGGGACAGGTTGAAACTCATTGCAGGCATGCTGTGGTGTCAGTGACTGTTAAGTGACAATGGTAATCCAGGAGCTGAGTATAGTAGAAACACTTTGCAGAAGTTTTAATCCCGTAAGATCTTTCTTTTTGTCTCAGGAACTCTCTCCACTACCCTCCAGCCTTTATTATTCTATGGAAGTTTATTAAGGATTTCATTGGATGCAGGCTTTTATATAAGCTTAAGAATTCAACCCTCCAAAGTATAGATTCATAGTCATAGGCAGGTGCAAAGTTATCAGAGGGTCTAAAGCCTCTTCTAACTCTACAGTAAGCTTCAATTCCCCGCTCCCCAAACCAGCAGTGATTCTGGCCCTGCTGTTTCCAGCACAGCATCACAGCTTCTCCCTGATCCTTCAGCAGAAGGACAACCCATGGACAGCACCAGTTCTGCTCTGCGCCAAAGGGCTGGAGGGAGGTCAGCGGAGGATGAGAATGAAAGGGGGAAGGGCCAGCAGTGGCTCAGCTCAGGCTGCAGTGAGTGCAGGACCTGGCTCTGGGTCCTCTCAACCTCCCAGAGCTGGGGTCTCTGGCAGCACCCAGTGCTGGTTATGGTGCCAAGGGGCGTGTGACACACAGAGTCAATCTTGTGCTTGTGACATTTCAGCTACCTTGCCAATGTTGGCCTGAGGTACTGGAGTTAAATGCTACATGGAAGACCCAATTCACAATAAAATATCTGAGAGGAAAACCTAGCTGGCACAGGACTATCCATACCAGGCAAGGCACAGTGGAGGAAGGATAATATGCTCCTTTGCACCCAGATGTGGGACAGTAGTTTGGATGCACTGCCCAGAGGTTTGCACGGACTGGGCTATGACTTCAGAATCTACTTTTGCTAACTGCTTTAAGCTTGAAAACAGGTCCAATTTCTAGCATGGATCCTTCTAGGAGGGAGACTGAAAACAAAAGCATGCCCCATGGGGGCCCTAGAGACAAATAAATGGATATTATATAATGTGAAACATTCTCTGAGAGCTTCCAGTGCATGAAGAAAGTTAAGGAGAAAGGAAATCAGTTTCTGTAGACAGAAGTCTTTAAGAAAAGAGTAGTCCTTGGGATATAATTCTTTGAACTAATATGAGCAGAACTCAATGGTTCATAAGAACTCTTCAGCCCCAGGTCACCATTTTAGAGGTGTTAATTGTTTTCCCTGACCTCACGGCAATCAGTAATTACAATGCTGGTGGTTGCATAAAATTTCCACCAACAGAATCTTATTAATATTATTCAAAATACTCTACAAGCTTCAGATTACCATAGCACATTTATTTTCTATAATTTATCCTATAAATTTATAGCTTACTGCGGTCAAGAGTGGGAGCCACCGACTACGTCCTGCCAAAATCAAGGGAAGATGCTTAAGCTAAATGCATGATTAGGCAATAATTATAAACACAGAAGCCACCAATAAAAATGTCTGAGATGTCATCTAATCTCCATGCTTGATCAGTTCAAAAATCTTGAAAAGAAAACATATAAGGCTTAACATTTCATACAAAAAATGGGAGTGTTTATTTCCATTATGTTTCATTTGTCCAAAACTGAAGAATACAGCAGATTATGTTTTGCTCATGCATTGCAGCTACAAGGAAACCACCAGGACAAATTAGTAGAAATAGATATGGCAGGGAAGGGCTGTGTTAGAAATCCTTTAGTCAGTACACAACAAACATGACCCATTTACGACCATTTTCACTTTGCTAATGACTATATACAGTAACATACTGAGTATGAATTACTGGGTGATAATAGATACAAGTCTTTAAAGGAGAGGAAATAAAAATGCAAAAAAAAGTTATGACATGCCTTAACAGTGCACACAGAGAGAGACTACACCAACAAGTGACTTCAAATATTCATACTAGAGTTTGTATTGCCAGACACCTCTCTGTGTTTCACTCCTTCCCTTGTAGCAAGGGATACAGTGCCAGGCCACTGTCAGGAGAAGTGTAAAGGGGCTTGACGGAAAAGAATACACTAAACTGGACCATGGGTTCAACAATCATTTAGGTAAGGCAAATGTAACCATATAACTCTTTGGAAAAAGGAATAAACCTGAAAAGTTGGGCTTAAGAAAGCAAGGGATGTGAACAATGTACAACAATAGAATAAGTACTGGGAACATGCACCATAGAAAATACCTGAATTTAATTCTCTTGCAAGTCACTTCTGACTGCCTCAGACACAGAAAATGTGAGCGCACACACTGGGTGACAGTAAGTGCACATACTGCCCCACTGGATACTCCATGTTAGCACATCCTTGCAATGCACCCCTCCAATTGGGCCCGCCACGCCGAGCAGTAGTCCAGACCACAGTGTCACAGGGAATGGGGAAGGTCCTTCACTGCTGTCGTCACTAAACCTCAAAGGAGTACAGTATGTATTCATCAGCCTTTTCCAAGGAAAGGCAGGTATCGCACTGCCTTTTAGTGCCACAAAATAAAGGAAGGGTCAATTAGCCTTCATTCATAAAACTCCTGACAAGGTCTGTGCAACATTTCCTCCTAAAAAGTCTGTTACTTCTTGTGGACTTCTTTTTAATAGGAGTTATTTATTAGTGACAAAGTATTTAGACAGTGGTCTAGTACAGGTATGCTTGCCCTTTTCTACAATCTCTTTGTAAAATGAAAACACATTATCTGTGAAGTTATTGCCTTTATGATTGCTATTAGGGTTATTTATTATCAGTATCAGTACTACTTATTCTTACTACTATTGTTACTACTCGAAACCTCATTGAGCTTTGTTTTCACTGACCCCGCTTTTCTGAAAGTCTATCATTCTGATTTTCCGTCTGCAGAAAGGGGAAATGGGTGCAGTACTGATAGTGGTTAATGCATCTACCAGTGCTGTTTTACACTCATCGTGTTTCCTGTGATACCAGTCCAGGGTTTGTGCCATTTTTCAGCTTAAAAAATGTGCTGCCTGGTAGATCTCACCACATAAACCACAACTGTCAGCTTTTCTCAACTCTGTCATTGAAAGCAATGCAATTCTGGCATAAGATCACAAACTGCACTTAAGCAAAATACATTCTTATGCTTCCATTTTCCATAGTTCTCGCCAAGAAAAGGGTTTTGTGAACCCCTCTTCCCTGCTCTGATTTAATTTTAGTACTCTGTTTTTCCTTGTTCCTGTAGCAATACTAGTTTAAAATTGCTTTTCCTACTGCTTTGCTCAACCTCACTCTGGATCATATCTTTCTTCAGTCTTAAGATTGCTGTGCTCTAAATCCCCCTCTTAGTTTTCCTATAGCAATCAGATTCTGTGCCAATTACATGTACTCATCATCTATAAACTTTTTACATACTCTTTCTTGTAGTTACAGTTATTTCCCATTCTGTATTATCCAGAAGCTTTTAGTAACGTTTCTATTTGTTTTCTCTAATAACTTTAGGTAAACTCTCCTGCATATCCAGTTTTTAATTTGCTTTAAAACTGAGAAAAAGGGCAGTTTGCTTCTGGTTTTTTTGAGTCATAGATATCCTGTTTGTAATACAATTCCAAGCCTGAAGGTTAAAGATGGAAAAACTAGGGGAAGTGCTGGAGCTGTGCTTCCAAGAACATAACACCACACTTTTAATTTGTATTGAAGGGGTCGATTACTTCTTTCAACTTGTAAAATAAACCTCAGTGTTATAAAAACTGAGTTATTTATCTCTATACTAGCTATGACGGCAACAGCACTTTCTGATTGAAAGACAGGAGCAACCTAAATTCTGCCATCAGTGTAAAATCAAGGCAAGTCCACTGGTTTTCTTCTTAGTATATATAACTTGGCTTTCAATTTTTCATGAGTCAGTTTATTCTTGTTACTGAGCAAAAAGCTCATATCAATGTCCAAGGTGATGATGAAATTCTGCGAATGGCAATGCTGTGGTGGAATAATGGAATAAAAAGAAGAACCAGGGCCAGTTTTGCATCAGCTTTATAGCCACTGTAAAAGCTGAAGTAAAATGGTGAGAACTGCTACAATTCTTTAAATAGCTTAAGCCAAAAACTTTTAAGAATAGATATCCAAAAATAGCATTGTAGTAAATTTTTAATAAAGTTTTAACAGACTTTCTATTCATTCTCAACTATAGAACGTGTGTTAAAATTGTCCTCTAACTCTTGAAAAGGAAAAGAGAAAAGACTAAGCTACCAGTCACAAAAAGCACGAAGTATTTTTAGAGTCACATAATAAAACTGAAGCAGAAGGAATGGAAGCAGCACTAGAAAGCAAGTATGCATAACTGAGGGATACTTCAGCTTTTACTGTCATAAGCAATTTAGACAGGGTTAATTTCTGGGTACACTGCATATAAGGAACATACACAAAATTAAGGAACATACACAACATTAAGCACCATCTGTTGCATGTGGTGGAAACCACAAGCAGAACAGCAGACAGTGTCTGGGGGAAGGACCACACTCTTTTAGGGGAGTCTTCAGCAAACTCTTAAACAGTAATGTCAGGCCACTGCTCTATGGCTTCCTTCTCATTAGAGAATCTTATAATTCATTATTGACACTTATCACACCACTCAGCCACTAAAAGAAGCAGGTAAACCTTTTATTCCTTCTATTAACATATTGCAAAAATGAACCACAGAATGATTTTTACAGTTCTTAAGAATTTATGAAGATGTGTAACATGAATAGGAACAAACGGGTCAATTACCCATACTGTAGCTAATTTCCTTCTGGATAATACTGTTGCCATAACTTCAGTAGCACTGGTAGTTTTTGAAACTAAATTGTCAGACTTGAACTGAAAGCAGTCATGTTTCATCTGCCAATGTGTACTCTTAGTTCAAACACTCCACTTTAGAGTAGCCTTGTCAGTAACCCAACACCTGCCCAGCTGCTATCAGGCAGTACTTGGAGGTCTCCCACACACCAGCGCTAAACATGTCTTGGAAACTGCTGAAATATGAAATGATCTCCTAATCCTTGGAGTCCTTGTAAAACCAGGGGAATTCTTACATTTCTTTATAAATCTATTACCAATGAATTGTAGATTGTGTAAAAGCACTAAGGCTTTTGCAGCAAGGTCTATCGCTAGCAGGAAGTTTTTGAAGCTGCTAAAGCAGGTTCAAAACAAATATATTGTGCTTCCTTTCAAAAAGCAGTCCCATGTTCTACAAGACCACATCCTCAGAGGCACGCTTATACATTATACATCAAACAGCTAATCAAGCTGCTAATCTCATGCTGTGTTCCTTGCTTCCTGTTGAAAGCTAAAGTAAACAACAGTATGTGCTCAGCTGCAGCCCATTAGCTGGCATCTTAGACATTTCTCCAGCTTGAAGACCAAGTATTTAAGTGAACAACTGATAGTTGCTGTATAATTAAAAGAATGTTATTTTTGAGTTCTTTGCACAAGCCTGCCTCTAAGCTGAGAGCAGATGCTGGACACAGCAACATAGCTAACACAGTACCTAACCAATTATGATACAATAACCTTTATCTCAATCAGAGACCGCACTGTTTGTTGTCAGTGAAGAGTGAGGCATATGGTCATTAGCAGACCCACTGGTAAAAATTATTATGAGCTTTTAAGACTGATTTTCTGCTTTTTGGAAGAACAGGGATCTATATAATGGGAAGAGGTTATTCACACAGGTTTTCACTCCTGGGTACTTGTGTAGTGCAGAGAGAAAGAGAGAGTCTCTGAACTGGGCTTTGAAAAAAGCTTATTTTTCTCTTTCCAGTCTAGGAACGAATCTAAGACAACTTTAGATTCCCATGTTAGATGTCTAAGGTAAGCAAATGTGACAACACAAAACAAATGGGTTTATACAAAATCTTAAACTACAAATCAGTCCAAATTTTCAGGCCATTAGCCATGATTATTTGATTAATTTTGGTGTTCCGTAACCCCTTCTGTCAGCACAGCCAGAGCAAAATATCAAGGTTAAAAAGTATTTCCCAGGGTTTCTTAAACAAGAAATTATGTCTAAAAAGAAAAAAAAAAAAATCAAACATTTGCCTGACCCATGATTACACTCCAAAAGTATCAGGAGCACAAAGTTTTAAAAATTAGACAGAAAAATCCACATTAGTGCTTTAATGGACTTTTAGTGCTTGCTACTCTTATTAAGGAGGCCAAAAGTAAAATAACTACTGATTTTGGTAGGACATATTTGTGTCACGTATGTAGAGCTTATGTAGAAAGATACAACCAGAAAAGTCAAGCTACATGTAGCTATAAGAGCACATCACCCTACACCCTGTTATACAAAATTAAAAGGGTCATAGTGGGGGCTTTTCAGGCAAAGCGATTTAATGTGTTCTGAATTCATTCTTTCACTGAAATTGACTTTACTTTCCTCAACATGCTTATGTACACAAAACCATAGAGAAGATGCTTCTTCAGATTTACTAAAAATAAAAATCTGCAATCAATTAACTCATCATTCATCTTGTCATCGCTTAGACAATGTAGTTGAATATGTCTCTGCAGTGCCTTGTTTCTCTGTCCCTGCAGAGATTTGCCTGCACCAGTATGGTTAGGAAAGTTACGCTGAATTAACTAAACATGCAAAATAAAAATACATCAGTAAAAATGTATTAATCCCTGAGGTGCAGTCCTCATTCACAAACAAAGCCGTCTTAATTCTTCACTACTTTAACTCCCAAAGGAACATCTAAACAAGGCTTTTGTGCACTTAAACTAATTCACATTCACTTAACACCTTTACTTAACATCCTCCTGTGACAAAGCTATACCAGCAAAATCTTTAGCATAAATACTTTCAGTAACAAAAACAACTTTATAGCTGGTAGAGTTTATTTCACTTTGGGAGCAGGCTATTCTCAGAGCAGAACACTTCTTTTACCAGGGAAAGTCTCATCTTCCGACAGGTTGCTGGTAAATGCTATTTAAAAAAAACAAACAACCACTTTTCCAATAGCAGAAAAACATATTTAAGATATTTAAGGCCATTTATGAGAACTTCTAAAAAATTATATTATTTTCCTGCTTCACTCAATAACATACAGAAAAGTATTTCTAAATTTAATCTTTGAAACAGCAATTTTTTTCTGGTTTGGCAATTTATTTTGTTTTTATAAACACTTTCAAACAATTTGCTAGTTATTAAATGTTATTGCCTTCTAGTGCTCATCGCAGTGTTGGACGATGCCTCTATTCAACATTTTTGTGCAACAATTCAAACACTTATCATTCGCATTGGTAGACACAGCTTCCTGCAATAGCTTAGCCTATTGTTGAGCTTTTCAGTACAACCAAGCTATGCTGGTTATGGAACTTGGCATTTCAGGTTAAATTATAACCCTTTGCTACAGTGTTTGTATTTTTCTCTACAGTGTTTCCAGAGAATTTTCTGTAGCCATCACTGTGAAGTACCAGTAAAAGCTCAGTCCTTTTGCTGATTTGTATCACAAATGTTTTCTCTGAATTATGCAGGATGTAGAAAGCCAGAAGCAGAACTGGGAAGAAAAGAGAAAGCAGAACTAACAGCTGTGATGGCATAGCTCTATAACAGAGCAAAGACGCTGGGGCGGAATAGAGCTGGAGACAAATGGCATGAAGGAGGTGAATTGATTCTCAGTCCAGCTTGTGCCCTGCCACAGGGTGACCACTGCCAAGGCATCTTTTGGAAAGTTTAGTTACCTTGTTCTGGCAGCAACTGCTTTTCTGAGCATATTTGTTTTGCTGTTTATTTTGCATCCCACAGTGTCATCTGCCTTCCTGTCTCTCACTGTGCCCTAGCCAGCTGTCCCATCCTTCCTCACACACTCATTACTTTGCTATGGCTGGAGACACAAACTGTGCCAGGGTCCCTGAGCCATGATTGCCACATGCTTGCTACAGTCTCTTTCCATTTATTACTCCCCAGCAAGCATCTCTTGGTAGCTTGGCAGCTCCTTACCCCTCTTCTCATTTAAAAACACAAATACACTCACACTAGTGCATCCCCTGGCCTCATTCTGTCTAAAACTCACTGCGCATTCAGTGTGCCATCATGAGCAATTCCAATTAAAATAAGTTTGCTTAAAAGAGATTTGATGGCCCTGAGAGGGCCAATAGCCCTGCCAATTGCAACTCAAACCCTTCGGGGCTCCTCCCATCCTTCCCACAGTCCAGGACCCCATTTGAGCCCCCTGAGGCCATCAGTCCCTGCTCCAGTGATGCTGCGGCATGGACAACATCCAGCTCCATCTCTATTCTTGTAGGTAGTTGGTCTTGTGGTTGGATGCCCCCTCTAGGTATGGCATAGCTCATCTCCAGCCCTGCCTCTGGCCCCAGCTTGTTTAGCTCCCCTTTAAAGACCCTGGCCAGATAAACATCTGTTGCTGTCCATGACCCCACTAGAACCAGTTTAGTGCTTAGTTCCAGGTGGATACACTCTGCAAGGAGGGCATGTCCTTGTGCAGTCAGTCCTTGCTGCTCCCTGACTGAAAGAAGTTGATTATTACAATAATTTCTTACTGAAATGTAACATTCTACTTGTGAATTGTAAATCTCCAAACTTTTCTCTGCTTCCCTGTACTATTTAAGGTTTTTCTCTAGCCTTGGTATCTTCGTAAGAAACTTCTATCCATGCACACCTATTCTGTGCTCTGATCTTTCCAATTTTGAGTTCCCACTCTCACAAGGAAGACAAAGGATTTCGTGCTTAAAGGTAACAGATACAAAATCACAAAAATAGCCAGAAAGGAAGAGAAAATAGAGTGCTACAACCAAGGTATAATAGGGTTTGCATTTCAGATGTAATGGTAAAACTGTTTCCCTTTTTCTCCCTGAAACAACTTCTGTCCCAGCATCCCAGTGCACTAACCTTTTGTTTGAGTAACTTAACCGATGGGGTGGTGGAAAGCTCTCTCAGGCAGGACTGACTCTCCTAAGGACAGCCTAAGGAGCTGCCCCAGAGGAAACAGCTGAAGATGTGATAATTCTCACAGGCCCTGGTCCTGCTTGTGGGCACAGTGCTTAGCTGAGGGCATGGCAGCAGCACGTCTGATGGGGTCTGGGCAGGCCCTAGCTTCAACCACGAATGGTCATTCACAAGGGTTCAAAACTGTGAAACTAGCTACCTGTGCTCATTAACCTGACTTGGAAGAGACTGTGCTGTGGGTGTTTCTTGGACAGAAGTAAGTTGACAATGTATTTTGGGATGCCAAACTTAACTCCTGCTGGGAATGGCTCCTGTCTGAACATTTACTTTCATCTGATTTACATTCAAAGGTTAGAAAAGGGTCTGTCTTAATATCAACAGAAATTCTATGGAGTGTGCAGCTGTGGGTTAATCTAATACAGAGGCAGGTCTGGAGAGCTCCTAAAAATGAGCCTAACACTCAGCTGGCCAGGGGATACGTCTGTATTTAGCATAAGATAAGACTTTTTACACAGGAGCACTTACAGGTATGTGAACAACCAGTGAAATCATGCCTTGCCTTTGAATTGGTTCAGGAACGCTTATTATTATCAAACATGTTTCACATATGAGCATGTTTGAGCCCCCCAAATACAGTCAATAGTGGATGAAACAGCTCTACAGAATAAGAAAATAAAACCCAGAAGAACACAGACTGTAGATAGATGAGATACAAATGAAGTATATAAGCAAAAATAAGTATAAGTAGAATAAATCAATTTATTAAACTATGAGCAAGCCAGAGGTTTATTGTGATTTTAATATGCAGCTCTGTTGCTTTCAAATGTATTGCACAGATGGCCAATTCCGTTTCCTAGACACTGCTACATTTGGCTCTGCAGTTTATTTTGAAAAAACTTGAAACCTCAGCCTATTTTAAAATAAAGTTAATCTATGACTTTCTTGAAAAGGGTTGCAAAGAGTGTCTTCTGACATCTACTGCCTGCCTCTGTACTGTGGCCAAGTGTGAAAGCGAGCCTTTGAGCCACCTACATTCCCCTCTCCATGCTGTGCTTGATTCAAAACCAAAACTCCTATATATTGCTTGCTCAATGTGGACACAGCACTGACCTTTGAAAACATTTAACTGAGTTGCAGTAGGAACAGAGGCTATAAAATTACATTTAATGAAAATTACTTTAACAGGACAGAACACTTTGGTATATCCATGTTCAAGAATATTTTACAAATGAATCAGAAAGTATTGTCAAACTAAGTGGGAGGATCAGCCTCCTGCAAAGTAGAAGTGTTTCTTCAAGAAAAAAACTGCATTGTACAAAATTATGGAAGAGTTAAAAGTATAGCTGCTCTTCTTTTACTATTTATATATAAAGCTACTAAAAGTATTACTTGGCACAAATGTTTTAACAAGTTCCTTAAAGAGATACTGGAATGTTTACTGGTCTGGAGGGACTGATATTTTTCCAGTTTGCTATTCCCTTTAAACAGTTTTATTTTCCATTAGCTATAAAATCCTTATATTTTCACAGCATTAAGAAGAGCAAGGAGTATTTTTTCAAAAGAGGCAGCTGAAAATAAGCAGCACTGAATGCTTGATTTGCTTACCTTGTCATTCCCTCTGAGTTTATCTTAATCAGTCAAAACTTAATTTTCATGAAACTTTATGCAGTCTACGAATTTTCTTTCAAGAAAAAAATCTTTTCATTGACACTGCACACTTTGGTTTTCCTTACTTTCGTATACTTCCACAACAAAATTCCTTTTTTTTTTTTTTTTTTTTTTTTTTTTTTTAGAGGGGGCGACACAAACTCCCAAACCAACTGAGAAAAAATGGCAAGTCCTGAAATATCATCCTATTTTCTCAATAATACTGTGCAGACACATTACATAAGATGTTGTGAGGCATCTTGTACTGCTGAATATAAGTGTCTGAAGAAAAAAGCTATCTCGTGACTTGTATTATCTGCTCCCTCACATGGAAAGCTTGTCCCCATAACAACTACAGTTTGCTTTTAGAAAGCACATGCCACAGCTTCAACTTCTCCTCCTCTTTTCTCCACACAGTGCAGGAATTCCTTTAACACTGGTTTGCACCTCAACAGTTGCCCAGGGGCTCCCAAGCCAGCTTTCAGAGAAATAAGGCACTGTAAACGTAAGGGACTATGGAGTATGAGAGCAGAAGAGGCATTTTATTAAAGTAGACCAACAGTGTTCAAGATTTTCTTACACATACTTTGAATGATATCTGAACTGTAATCAAATATACACAGAGAGCATGAAGCATAGTCATGAAAAGGGCAAATTTACCTGAAATTAGTCTGTATGTGAGAACTACAATATTCCATTTGTTACCTCAGCTTTCTGATTTCAAACTCTATTTTACATTAAAAGATAATCAAACCCTTCTTATTATATATATATATATATATATTACAATATATAGAGATGTTCAGTTCTCTTATTATTGTACCTTGTAGCTAGAAACTGGTTTTCACATGGTGTGCTACCCACATTTCTCCTCTTATTGNATATAAATATATTTATATATATATACAAATATACATATATATATTTGCTTCTTAGGCATGTTGGACCAAATGCTTAGCAGATGAACTCAAAATAGCCATATACAGGACCTGAAACTTTCCCAGTGCTTTTCTTGATAATACAAATATTAGGGTAGTATGTAAGTTGGCAGAATATAGTCAAAACCCAACCTAGCATGTAGATGGTGTGAGTTGCCCAGCATGGTTATGATGACGCCAACACTTACAAGATATAGCAAATTCCTCTTGGATAAATATCCCAAGCTATTTATCTTAGCCATACTCTTTAATTTTCTAGAGTGTGAGAATACTTGTGTTTTATTTTGATACTATTTTTGACCACTAAGTAGAAGCACAGGATCCCAGAACATAAGTCAAATGAGAGGAGGTTTCTCTTCTCATATGAAAAAAATGCAGTCTAAATGTCAGTTTCAAATCTGAATGAAATTTTGGATTAAATGAACCTTAGTTCCTATTCTACTAAAATGTCCACAGAGTTTCCTAATCATTAACTATTTAAGTCAAAGCAAAAGCCTTATTTAAGTGCTAAGGGGAATTGATGTTAAAGCAAGCACAAGTTTCCATTACTCTTGCATGCTGCATGCACATACCTCTTTCTTTGGCAATCACAAGAAATCTTCTTAACTCTCAGAGACTTTCAATGGTGCACTTAAAGACTAAAACTAGAAACCAAACCCCTGCTATCTCCCGGTGAAGAAGTTGGTTTGATGAGTAAAATGCTTTTTGGAGATCAAGGTTCATTGAGGGTTTATCTAGAAGAAGGTCTAGGATCTAGTTTATCACTGGCATAATTGTCCTCATTCCTGACTTAGATGGAGCTATGTCAGGGATAAATCTGTCCCCTGGTACCTTGCAGCTACATGAATGAACATTACTGCATTAGATTAAAAGGCATTGTATTATATTCTCTCTCTTTGGTTTTAGGTTAGTTTTCTTTCATGTTTATACATTTAAGACCTATTAAAATTTCTTAGTAGTTAGAGGGTAGATTTATTAAGTTTCTCGTATACGTACATATTTATATATACTCAGTCCTATTGAAAGTAACATTAATTAACAGACATATAATTGTTAAAGCTGATGTCCTGTTGGAAAGATGAGGCTGCACAAGGAAGGTAATGGTCTGTATTTTTCAGGTTCATTTAAATGTAATAAGCTAATATTGTTACTCCCATTAAGACCTTTGAAAATGTAATTAAATGCTCAAATGACTACTAACATGATTAAACAAAGAATAGGGGAGGTTATTCACTAAGCTTATTAAAGACATTTCACATTCTGTTCTGCTCAGTAATAAATCACTTTTTTTTTTTTTTTTTAAAAGCATATCAGCAGGCAAGCAATTTTAACATTATCCCATTCAGCAGAAGATTAGTGCTGGAATGCTATTCCATTTTCAAAAAGCATATCAGTTATACCTGTGCCACAGTTGTGGGTTTGTTTTTTCACTAATTTGCTTTTGCTTGCTTGTTTGGGGTTTTGCAGTTTTTATTGTTTGTTTGTTCATATCAGTTCTTTATTTATCTGTTAATGCAGTAGAGGGAATCCTCTTTAATATGCCTACAATCTAACTAAAGAACATATGTGCTTATTCTTTGAGTTTGGTCCAGTATGCACAGAAGCAAATAGACTTTGAGGAATAGACTTGAGTATCATTTAAAACATATTGCACTATTAAAGTGTTTGTTTAGTTAAATATTTCTTCAGTACTTTGTGTTTTTTCTCTCCATGATGGTCTATACTACCATCAATTTACCTCCCAAGCTGCCTTCCCCACTAACCTTACATGAATGAAATCACTTCTGTTCGCTGTTGCTCTGTTTACACATTCACTACTACAGAAATATTTAATTCTATGGTAGTATATGCATCCACATACATGGATATGATACATGATAATATGCAATGCAAGCACTTATACATATGTAGTCTATATATGCCATCTATATTATACACATACACATATGCTTGTATATACATATGAATGTTATATGAATTAACATACAAAACATGTATTACATGACTATATGTGCATAAATATTTAGTGGTTTTGCCTTACATTGCATCACTTTTCTAAAACTTTATAGACTTTTCAGAGTTCTGTTCTCCAGATACTAATTTCTGCAGCTAAAGTTCAAATTTCTTATCTACATTTGTACTTGGTTTCATAAAGACCTACACATTTTTGAACACAAAATGTTTTAATCACTATTTACAACTGCAAGAGAAATGTAGGGAACAGAACAAAGGACTCTACGTAACTTTCGTTGACCTCACCAAAGCCTTTGACACTGTGAGCAGGAAAGGCCTGTGGCAGATCTTGGAAAGATTAGGATGTCCTCCTAAATTCCTAAAAAATGATCATCATGTTACGTGAGGATCAGCGTGGCCAAGTCAGATATGGAGATGCTCTCTCTGAGCCCTTTCCAATAACCAATGGTGTGAAACAAGGTTGTGTTCTCGCACCAACTCTATTCACAATCTTCTTCAGCATGATGCTCCGAAGGGCCACGGCAGATGTCGATGAAGAAAACGGCATCTACATCTGGTATTGTACCAATGGAAGCCTCTTCAACCTAAGGAGGCTGAAGGCCCACACTAAGACCCTAAACCACCTTGTCCACGAGCTGCTTTTTGCTGACGATGCTGCCCTC
>VXAU01002350.1:1729282-1778003 GCA_013399695.1 Formicarius rufipectus | reverse complement strand
GTTCAAGATTCTTCAAACACTTTTCTGAACAACGCCAATAGAGTCTGATGTACTCTGGTATCATTTGGCAGATGGCTAAACAAGGGATGGCAAAAAAAGATAGAACAGTCAAAAAAATCTGTGCAACCAGGCTTGAAACAACTCCCTGAACTATTAGATCCTGCCTTTGTATCTGTGTTGCAATGTCAGCTCTCTGGCTCCCCTTTAAAAATTTATGTTTAGCCCTGATCCTGTACAATCCCATCTTTTAGTTTTGTATAGACTGTCTAGACCAAACTCATTTGAGGGGGCAGAGGGTATTTTCACAAGATTTTTTATGTCTGTGCTCAGTTGTAACTCCTTCCCTGCCTTTCAGTAATAGAATTTGCAGATAAGTTGTCATTTACAGTTTCATGATTTGAATTTACATACAGAAAAATAAAGTACTGTCAAGTCTTGCTCAAAGGGACTTCATTCACAAAAGGGAGGTACCACTGAAATAAATGACAGCAGCTGCTTTTTTGGTCAGACAGAAAGACTAGGGCTAATAGCTATGGGCTTAAAATTAGTTGTACTCTGTCAAAAATAAAACTAATAGTCTTCTAAAGTGTCAAACATCCTAAAATATGTAGTTTTCCTCTATGAAAAGTCACACAAGATATTACCTAAAAACAACAGAAAATATAATGGAAGTACTGTGTCAGAAGTAATAACTGTTGCATTGAATTGCACTTGTAGACAAGGATCCCCAAAATTCTTAAAATGAGCAGTAGGATTAACACTTAAAATGACATATTGCTCAGCAGTCTAAGCTATACTAAAGGATGACTTCAACACTTAGTAGAACATAAACTTTCACTGAGTCTTAGGTTCAGTGTCTGATTTTAAAGAATTTAGATTTTATCTCAAGTCACTTAAACATGTAAATTGCCTCAATTTGTTTCTACTGAAAGTTATCCCAGAAGCAGACAGGTTGAATGCTGAGCACCCAGCAGCAACACTGCATCATCTAGAGAGTTTTGTGAAGTTCTCCCTCAAATCAAATGATGGTGATGCACTGTGAAGGTTTAGCCTAATTCAAACTTGCAGTAGGGAACTCAGAGTTTGGAACACTGCCTTTTTTTTTCCCCCCCTTTTTAAGTATTAACAATTTAAAGATCAAGGGCCAGCCTCAGTCCCACGTGCTATGTGCAGAACTCCCACTGCTGCCAGTGGGAGTATCACAAACATATCCAGGGCAGAATGTGACCTTGCTATGTACATAGCCTTTTTGGGTAACTTCAATATTTCAAAACTGACCATCAACTAGATTTATATCAAGGATAGTTTTGATAAAATAGCTAATAAAGAACAGACATTGTGCTGACCTTCAGGGTAAACTATATCTTTTGTTTGCAAATTGTTCTATGAATTGGAATTGTGAATCCCAACAGGCACATATTTATTTCGTCATATAAACTGCTAGTAGTCTGCTGTACTATGTAGAATTCATATGTTGATACTACGAAGATGAAATAAAGATATGGGAAAGGAATTTTGTGTAGATAAAAAAAAAAAAAAAGCAAACATCAAGAACATTATAACAGTTCACCTGATATAAACTGTAAAGGAATAGTTCTGGATGCATTGCAAAGTTAAAAAAAGAAGGGAAAAAACAACATTCCTTCAATCTTTTTATACAAAACTCACACAATCAACAAATAAACCCAATTCTAAGTAGCAACATAAAGTTGGAAACTAAATTATATGCACACTGTGAATTGCACACTGAAACCATCTTTATCCTCAGCAGACTGTATCCTATTAATATCTATCAGTAGTTGTACAAACTTTCATCCATTTCAGCAAAAGATTATGTACTGAAAATAACATTCAGGAAGGGGTCAGACTATGTTTCTTCTAAAGAAAACTTAAAATATTACCAAAATACACTTATTTTTAAATATTAAAAAGTCAAGCATTAATAAAAGTACATTTGTAAAGTCCCCTATGATAAACAGAAGTGTTGTAGTTATTATTTTCCTTGATAGACCTTTTTTTGTACAGTAATTGTTCAGCAGAGTGATCAAGTACATTATAAAAGTCCTAAGATAGGCAGTGCTGTTCTTGACATTTATAAATACTGTGTCCTCTCTTGTGATGTCTGAGAAGATCAAGACAGAAAGGATATACAATGTGGTGAACTTATCACAGAAGTTAAGAAAACATGTTGCTCCAGGTAGTGCTAGTAGGAAGAGAAGTGAGTAGGGCTCATTCTCTTGTTATCTCAACCAGCCTTTAATGGCTGGACCACAAGCTCACAGTTGGAAGGAGCAAGACATCCCAAAGTGTGGAAACTACCCAGTGCCGTAAGAGCCACTGGTGAGAGGAGCATGGGCAGGCAGGTGCCTGGGGACCCCTCACTGTGAAGTTGGAGAGTTTCATACCCCTTGGTCTCCCGATGATGTTACTGAAGGGCAAACAGAGAAAAAAGCCTGTTGTGGTGAGCAGGCTCCAGTGCTCTATTGTTGACTTTGAAATAATCTCTTCGAAGATATAATTCTCTTCACTAATGTGAATGCTTTTCACCTGCTGGCAAACAGCACACTGAAAATCTGCAGTCATAGTATGATTCCTGTCTGAGTCAGGATCCACACAAAGAGTAATAGTTGAAAATTTCACTTAGTGAAGGCAACAGGATGGTCATGGAGTGTCCATTTTATGAAAATAAATGCCTAAATCAACCCCAGGTTAGGTTCTGAACACATTGCAGTGATCTTTAATATCACTCTGATAACATGATCTATTTTCAACTAGCTGAACAGCTTTAGGCATTCAGAATGCATTAGAGGGCAAAGTGTATGGAGTAAGACATTTAAGGTCAATGGTACAACTGCAGCATACTCTTACTCAATCTGTGAAATTCACTTTTTACCAATACTCACTGTTAATCCTGTTTCTTAGTTATACAGCCATGGTGTCTCAAATAGCTGAGAAATGGCTCAAGAACACCAGTGAGCCTGTGCAGTGCTATATTCTTAAACCAGTGAGAATTACATTTAAGATGTCAGACTTCACGTGCATCCCCTAGGAATACTCATATTTAGAGAAGATTTATTCTGGAGGCAAGCTATAAATTTAACTGTCTTTGTCACAAAAAGTTAAGTGACTAAATTGGTAATATATTTGGCACAGACTTTTCCTCTGAAAAATAAAAATTAAAAAATGGTAAAAATCTTATGTTAGGCTTTTTCGTTAGGAAAGTCCAAATGGACTGTCAGTATAATGCACAACATCATTTTACTTAATGTAAGAACCAGCATCCAGGAGAAAGGAGAGCTTTTAAAAAAGCCCTTCTGCAGACAAATGGCAGAGCTAGGAACACGAGAAAGGAGAAATCCCAAGTTACAAATTATATTCCACTAAACTTTAGATTTTCAAGGCAACTTTTTGTGAAATTCTGCCTCATCTTTGTGTGTGTTTATCCCTTCTCTTATGGCTGACTATACCTTCAGCCAGACTTGGGCACCTCTGCTAATAGTCTGCATGGCCATTGCACAGGTTAGCCCCAGTTCACAAACCACACGTAGGACAGGTGTAGCACCTGCCTCCAGAATGATGTGCTACCTCTTGGTGAGATCCACATATCCAGGTACAGCAACTCAACAATGCAGCCACATGGCTTTTAGATCAATGCTGCCTTCCAGAGTAGAAGGAAATGGAATTTGTCAGTACCAGTCTGCCAAAGCTGTGGGATTCAGCACAGGGAGTGATGCTAGTGAACATACCCTATGGCAAGTGACAAAGCACAGATAGGGCTAATGCTGCTGCCCAATTTGACAACTACAGCCCAAGGACCTCAGCAGCCCTTCGAAGTATCAAGTGATGTCCCTCCTTCAGAGGCATCTTCACAAACATCATATGGAAAGGTGTTCATGATAAGATATAACAGTAGCAAATATTCTTGGAGAATACTGAAAGATAAAATCCAACAGATGCATGGAAATAATATATAAATCTTTTCCAAGATCTCATCTAAGAACAGAACATGGCCTCCCTGGGTCATTGGTTCCTACATTCCTAGGATGCCTAGGCATGAGAAGGTCATAACTGTGACAGCTATGTAACTACCACATATCCCCACTGTTTTGGAGAATATTTTTGAGTTCAGACTGGAACAGCCTGGACTTATTAAATAAGGGATTTGCACCGAGATACTGCAAGTTCCATCTGTGGAGGACAAAATTAACATACTAATATCAAACCATATAAACCACAAAGATGACTAACTATTCCCATCTACCTTCCAAAGACAAAGTAATTTATAGAAGTAATCCCACGTAGCCAGGATGTCAAAGGAGAGGAGAAAAGTGCTTGAAACACATATCTCAGATCAGAAAACTAATACATGATCTGATATCTTTGCTTTTTCCAGTGGCTCTAGATTTATTGAATCAGATTCTCATCTGAAGTAAATCAACATCCTTCATGAAATCAATTAACAGTGTTTTCCTGATTCTTATTAGATGGTGATTGAACTGCTGGAATGACTGAGGTCAGGAAGCTCTGGGGAAGTTTCAGGAGGACACACATGGTTGTTAGGAGACCTTCTGTTTCCAGAGCAGGCAAAAGCCACTGCTTCAGAAAGAACCGATATCCTTATGAGAGGTGCTTATATTTAATGCTTATGGGAGAAGGATGGATTCTGAGAGTTATAGTGGAGTTCTTTTGGGTGGGAGGCAGTGAAATTAAGTATTAATCAGCCAAATTAATTTTTAGTTTGTGGGGGCTTTGCACTGGCTGACAAAACAAGCCATCTAATTAGCAAAAATTAAATAAGGCTTTTAAATTCAGCTTATCAGCATGACTATTGACAGTAGTACTACTTTGATCCATAAAAGGAGAATAAAACTTTGGAGCTTTACATAACACTAAAATTATCTCTGTGAATAGCTTCTTTGGATAATAAAAAGTAGTCCTTGCTTCATAGTGTTCTGCAATGCTTCAGAGCAAGAACTTTCACAATAAATGCTTCTGATATGTGGTTTTCAGTTTCACTAGATTTTATATTCTGTGGACACCCCTGTTAACAACTACAGACTTTAAAGCAAAAAAAGACATCAAAACCAAGAATGGTTTTTAGGGTGAAAAGAAAAAATATAGGGACACTTCAGCAGAGGTAGGTAATGTCAAGTAAAAGCAGCAGAAGTTTGTTTATTTGTGTTTGTGTTTAACAAAGAAACAAACAAAACTCCAAAACAAACAAACAGAGAGAATAGGTCAGAGTTAGAAAAGTGTGAATTTTGTCTGCAACTGGGTCTATGGTTTCTGAATCTTTGTCTAGTGGCAAATGGCTGGTTAGGCACCATCATAATTTAAAAATATTTGTAAAAGATTAGAGGATTATTACCAGCTTACAGAAAGAACTTTAACAGGTGTGTGTCCTTTCCTCAAACCTGCAATCTCAGTTACATGTTTGTTTTTACTTTATTCTTCCAGCCAAGTTCTTTCAGATTTCCAAGTATCTGATCATGCAAGTCTATTTGCAGTTTACAGAAATAACAAGAACATAAGAGACTTTAAACCTGACTCTCCATCACTTATCTTTCAAACAGACTAAATCCTGAGAGCAAATGTGTTCTGGGTACAATGTAGACTGTTCAGATTCACTGACCATGAAATTTGCATTCTGTCAGGACCAGGATTTGTGTTTCTCTCTGTTTCTCAGCACATCTGCTGAACCAGACCTGCCACTGCTAACTTACACTTTTCTTTCTTCTTGCCAAACTGGTGAAGAGGGCTTTAAATTAAAGTTACCAAGGGAGGGGAACCTCAGTTCATCCCACTTCAACCAGTTTGATGCCAGTGCCAGCCATAGATGCCCAGGACCTGGAGAAGAGGGATCACAGATCAGCAGGAGCACCTGAAAAGCAGCCCAAAGCAATTCTAGCCACTCCAGCTCTTAAGTCAGACTCATCAGGGCTCCAGCCTAAATGCCTTGGTGCAAATACACACAGCATGGGGAATGAACAGGAGTTAGAGATGTGCAAATGTCTGCAGGGCCACTGTCTTATTGGCTCCCTGCATGGGAAAGCTGTGTGTGTGAGAGACAGGGTCCAGAGGAGGGCAACAAGGATGAGCAGAGAATGGGAACCTCTCCTTTT
The DNA here is from genome assembly GCA_013399695.1 of Formicarius rufipectus. Taxonomy (NCBI): domain Eukaryota; kingdom Metazoa; phylum Chordata; class Aves; order Passeriformes; family Formicariidae; genus Formicarius; species Formicarius rufipectus. Next base: position 1,771,881 of record VXAU01002350.1, on the reverse strand, counting down.
AAGACAGGCTGAGAAAGTTGGGGTTATTCAGCCTGGAGAAGAGAAGGTTCCAGGGAGACTTTATAGCAGCCTTCCAGTAGCTAAAGGGGGCATACAGAAAAGCTGGAGAGGGGCTTTTTACAAGGACATGGAGTGACAGAACAAGGGGGAATGGCTTTAAACTGAAGGAGGGTAAATTTAGATTAGATATTAGGAAGAAATTCTTGACAGTGAGGATGGCCAGGCACTGGAATAGGTTGACCGTGGGAGTTACGGATGCCCCATCCCTGGAAGTGTTCAAGGCCAGGATGCATAAGGCACTGAGCAACCTGGCCTAGTCTAGTGGAAGGTGCCCCTGTCCATGAAATGGGAGTTGGAACTAGATGATCTGGAGTTCCTAATACTTTAAAATTTGTAAAAGTACCCATTGAACAGTACCATAAGGTGGGTGTTATACTGGTTAAAAAGTTTATGTTTATGAAAGTATGTATTTTGGTAAAAAATAAATTCATTAGAATATTTTCTCTTTAAAAAAATGGATAAAAGATAAAAAAATAAAATTATGAATTCAGTTGGTTATTCTCAAGCTAGATACATATTTAATCAAAATTATAGGCATTTTCATTTCAATTTATGTGTGTCAACAATATTTCAGTGCATGTTTTGTTTAGTTTTGAAGTTATAACCAGTAGCTAAAATGTAAGAACAAACTGGTATGAATTTGTCACCTTCTGAAGGGATATAGATGGACAGTAGTTTGATCTGGTAGTCTAATGTGTGACAGGAATGGGCCTATAAATGAGCTATATCCATGAGACAAGACAGCAACTCCCTGAACACCTGGCTTCAGAAACACCTTTTTGAAGAGTTAAGTAACAAAATAAGCTTCTAGTGACCTGACAATTAAAAAAAAAAAAAAAGACAATAAAAAAGAAAATATTTCTGTGTACCTTCTCCTTCATGAAGGATAATGTAGCCAGACAAGGAGAGTGGCTGATTTGTTTGCCATGGATTTACTTCTTTCTGCAGTCTAAGGTGCTTCATGTTTTTAAACACATTTATTTCAGCTCTGCAATTCAGTGGGGAATTGTCATCTACTTTTCTGATAGCTATCACACACAGCTGATACTGTATTTCACCATCTTGTCAGACCGCTAATATCAGCTTTGCTGATAATTATTCATAAAATAGAAAGTTTAGTTTTTCAAAGTTCTATTTTCCGAATGAGCAGAATGAACAGCAGCCTGGGGTTTGATGCAGCTGTTAGTGTCAGTTTTAGGATTTACTTTTTCTTTCATGGAAGTTTCTCTGCTCAAAGGTCTGAATGTGAAAAGTCATATCCTGTCTTCTTATTTATGTGAAAAGTGCAAAGATCTGCTTTCAATGGGTTTCCAGATATTATCTTAATGTTTACAAATAGACATGTACATTCCTAAGTTTAAAAAATAAAATAAAATAAAAATAAATAAATAAAGCAGCAGCATATATTTAATTTTCAAAGGTATTTCTTTATAGAACACCTCTGACTTTTAGGTTAGAAAAAATTACTGCTTATTTTATAAACTATTGTTTTCAACCATTTTTATTAAAAAAAAAAAGTAATGAAGGAAGAATGGAGTGTTCTCCAAATTTCTTTCACAAGGAAAGTGCTCCACTTAAAATGTAGCCAAGTGTTTCACAATGTTGCTTACACTGATCGGTGCTTTTAAAGTTTCTACCAGCAGTGTACCGCTTATCTCCTGTTGCTAAATCCCTGGCTGGATAGTTTTCATGCAAACAGAACAGAAGCCAACCTGGAGAGTCCTGGTCAAGACAGAGCAGCGTTTTACAGGCCAAGAAGACTCCTCTGCTGGTGTGACTGGTATTCTCATGTCTAGTCCCTAAATGTAGAGTTACTTATCTACATGAAGTTCAAAGCTATACTCTGAATTTCTCACGCACTTCACAGCACTACAATTTCAAAGCTGTGAAAACCGATGCATGATAACAGGGGGAAAAGAAGTCTTTGTACAGATTGTAGTACAGAGAACACAGCAACAGCTGCAACACAGGCTGTTTTGCCAAACGGTACATGCCAGGGTTTGAATAAATTACACTATAATTGGGCAAAAAGTCTGGATATTAACAGGGAATATAACATAATGTTGCTAACTGGTAATACATACTAAGAGATAGAATATGGCATTACGCAAAACAGCTTAAAAATAAATTGTCAAATAATATGTTTTCATTGAGAATTTTCAGAAATTAATGTTATTTCCATGATTTCAAATATTTTCTCTTTGAGACTTTTTGGCTTTGTTCCAAAGTTAAAACCGGTTTTAGTGGGCATTAAGAACTCACACAGTGTCAGCTGTCAAATAATTATTTTGTTTATTAGATCAGAGCCATAAAGAGTGTTTTCAGCAGGACCTCATAAACTATTTTGATCAATTCTGTCTTATTAAAGCCTTGTCTTACCTTAAAGTAGAACAAAACAACAAGAATAAGAAACAAAATGAAGTTAAATAAAATAAAAAAACCCTATCTCATTATAGAAGATTTCCCTCTCATTGGAAGACCATGTTCACAGCTTGCAATTGGAGGAAAAATTTCTAACTACATCAAATCAATACAGCCATAAGCATATATCTGCTCACCGGTGAAATCTGCTGCACCTGGCAACTACAGAAAGCAAGGCCAACACTCTTGAAATAAGGCATGATTTCAAGTTGCAACTGTGGCTTCTAAGAGACAGACACTACCAAAATAAATATAAGAAGAAAAAAACAAACAGAAGTGGATATAGCATTTAATCTCAGGTACTAGTTTCTGTCTGATGAGAACACCCAGATCACCTTGCCGATTACGGCAGTTGTCATAGGGATCTTTAAGAGTTCCAGGAAGACCGCTGCCAGTATGGACATTGGAAAAAAATACACTCCAAATTAATTAATTATCTGACTAGAGCTAAATTACCTGTTTCAAATGAAATGTAGATTCCCTGTTCAGAATTGCTTGATCCATGCACTCCATGGGTAAGTCATCAGAATGACATGGGTCAGGGGTTGCTGTTTATCTATTTGGAGACAACACCTGGGAGAGGGTATTCTAAAATCGGAAGAGGTACTGAGTTCCCAGCAAATTCAGCAATTGGCACATCTGAAGGAAGTGACACACTATTACCCATTTAAAGACTTTTTCTTCCCTCTCAAAGAAGTTGACTAACTTGGTTGACTGCTAATGAAGTGCTCCTATGGTCCTTGCAGGTAAAATCCACTCCATCTTTGTTCAAAATAGGAATAGAATTGTGCAATATTGAATGTTAGGAGTTGTGGTAACAAGAGTTCTTGATAACTAAATTAGTAAAAATAGCCTTGAGTAAATTTTTTTCTACTGTAGATCCTATCCAGTGTGCAATGTCTATCACACACACTTATCCATTCACTGTATAGGACCATATGCTTCTTGAGAACAAATGCCAGTTTTCTGATTCTTGCTCTCTCAAAAAACCCCTTTCAGATAGGTTCTATTTCAAACTCTTGATGGCTAACCAGTAACATCAAGGTTAAATTCATAGCCATCTTGACACAGAAATGTGGTTTATTTAAAATGTAAACACATAAAGATCCATTATCTTAAGATATATGGCTAATTTGTGTACTACATTCCCTGGTTTAAAAGACACATTTTAACAGATAATCTACAGCATATTTTATTATCCATAATGGCACTCATGGGAATTTTACATTCCATTTGGTTTTCTATTTTATGCTCATGATTTAAGAACTCATACTAATAATACTAATAGTTCAGTGCACTACAGTAATATGTACTTGAAAAGAAAAGGAAAAGAAAAGCAAAAATCCAAAAAGAACTGTGCTTTCAGTGTTTCAAATTCAGCTAAGTATTAACATTTCCATGTTACCTCATTATTAAGAACTTCAGGCAATTTCTCCATAGGATTTAGGCAGTTGAGTGGAATAGAATCACAGAATCACACAATCATTTAGGTTGGAAAAGACCTCTGAGATCACTGAGTCCAGCCTTTGATTACCACCTTGTCAACCAGATCATGACACTAAGTGCCACTTTCAGTCATTTTCAGGACACCTTTAAGACTGGTAACTCCACCACTTCCCCAGGCAGTCCATTCCAATGCTTTAGCAATGCTTTCCATGAAGAAATTCCTCCTGATGCCTAGCCTGAACCTCCCCTGGCACAGCTTGAGACTATGTCCACTTGTCCTGTTGCTATTTACCTGTGAGAAGAGACCAACCCCCACCTCAGTACAACCTCCTTTCAGGTAGTTGTAGAGAGCAAGAAGGTCTCTCCAGAGTGTCTTTTTCTTCAGGCTAAACAACTCCAGCTCTCTCAGCCTCTCCTCTAGACCCTTCACCACCTTTGTTGCCTTTCTCTGGACTCTTGATGAACCCTCCAGCACCTCAATGTCCTTCCTGAACTGAGGGGCCTGAACTGGACATAGCACTTGAGGTGCAGCCTCATCAGTGCTGAGGACAGAGGGACAATCCCTTCCCTAGTCCTGCTGGCCACACTATTTCTGACACAGACCAGGATGGCCTCCAACTGGATTTAACACACCACTCTCCTGGACTGGCCATTCAGCCAGTTTTCAACCTAGTAAAGAGTGCACCTGTCGAAGCTGTGGGCAGCCACTTTCTCCAGGACAATTTGGAAGACTGGATAAAAAGAAATACAATAGGAATATAAAATTTTAAATCCAAAGAAAAACCCTCCAGCCTTCATCTAATTAATTTCTTTGTGATCTATACAGTTCTCTACTTTCAATGTTTTCTTTCTGCAAGTGTTGCTGCCTCGTTTGAATGACTTGCTGCTGGTCTCCTTCCTTAACTTTATGAAGACCCTCAAGTGATCTGTCTCCTTGCTTAAGCCACTCAAAGGGGTACAAGTCGCTAGTGCAACATGGACATAGGAAAGCAAAGCTCAGCTGAGCTCCCACAGATCATCCCAGGAGCAGAGCTCCCTACCCTACTGCTGTGAACAGCACTGCAAGGAATTTGACCACCTCAAAATTGCTCTTACATTCTGTGAATGCTCAACCACCCACCTTCCCACCCTTTTGAGGAATGAGACCTTTGCAACTTGATACCTCACTGAGCAACCTGATCTAGTAGGTGGCATCCCTGTCCATGGCAGAGGGGTTAGAACTAGATGATTTTAAGGTCTGTTCCAAGCCAAACCTTTTTATTATTCTATGATTTTCTGTTTTTCTACAGTACTACAACAAAGTTAAAAAAAAATAAAAATTCTGTTAAAATCCAATTTAAACTAGTTAGGTTTTCTATGGAAGTTGCCAAACTTCAACAGCTGAATATCATGCTCACATTAATTGAAAAATTTTGTAAGCTTTGCAACACACTGAGGAACTTCATTGCAAATATTAGTTTACTCAAACTAAGCCTTCTGATTTGGCATGAAAGTGACTGTGTACAGATCCTGATTTCCTAGATGACAGACTTTTGAATGCTTTTTGAATTCTCTTTTGAATTGATAAGAGCAACTTGGTATGAACACTACATAAAACATGTAAAATAAATGGTTTTGGCCACAAAGCTAGTTTGAGAAGTTTCTTCTTGCTCATTTCATCCCTTTGTTCCACACATAGCAGTGGAACATAAGATGCAGCATGCTACAGTTTGCATATGGGAAATGGAGGGGTTGGGAGCATAAAGATGATGGCAGGACTGTCCGAGAATGGCTTTTTGTTTGCAAAAGCTTGCATCCTCAGCTTCATCTGCTTTGAAAACCCCATGACACCACAGATGTACCTTAAGTAATGCACAGGTTTAAGTAGATCACCGAACAGTGGCAGTAGGAACTTAGCTTTAGGAAGCCACTGGGACTAAAAGGAAACAAGGGGAGATTTTTTATTTTTATTTTTTAACTTTTGCACATTTTCCTTTAGTGACACCTAGTGCTTCCAGGAAATACCTTAAAAGCAATATTCATCTCAAGCTTATAGATAATTTTTATCTCTTACCTCAGTAACAAAAAATTGAATTGTATGTGCACAGAGAACTAACTGTGAAAGGCAAAACCCAGTTGCTTCTCTGATTCACTTCACAAAGTGCATTAATACCTCAATGAAATCAGTGAAATACGTGTTAAGTTTGGGCACAAGCACACTTGCCTAGCAAACATTACATTGAAAAAAGCCCATGCTTACAGAATAAAGAGGTTAATCACTCTTATAACAATACACAGAATAAGCAGCAACTGCACTTAGGTAACTATACTTAGCATTGGGCCTATCTTCAATTGTGTAATCAAATTTTAGTTATTCAGTTCTTGACCAATTCTAACCAGAACTGTTACCTCCTGTGAGACCATTCAAAATGTAATGGGCGCTTATTTATTTTTGAAGACAAAAACAGAGTTCAAATTACTGGCTCTGTAAGGTTTTTCATTATTATTTTTAGTTCCACATTTTTAGTGCCAATTGACATGCCTAAATGCTCAAAACAGAGTCCTGAGAGCACTCACTTCCTCTGCAGTGCACTATGGTGGGAGACGCATTTCTTCAGAAACAATAAGATCAATTTTGTTTCTTTTCTGAGCTGCCCAAAGTATAATTTCTCCTAAAATTAATATATACTTGAGTGCTGGCTGATCTTGTGACTGATTTCTAGTTGTTTTGACAGCTGAAGTTGTAGTATGGGCTGCCACTGAAGTCAGTAGGAAAACTTGTCACTGACTTCAGCAGGAGTTGGAGCAGGAGCTTTATAAGCTGCATTTAAGAGTTTAACAAGTCCTTAGAGGCTTCCAGGGGCTAAAACATTTCTAAGAATATATTTTCCTCTTTTTCTGAACAGATTGTAATGTTGCAATGGATAAACTTCTTCAACCATTGTGTCAAAAAAAAAAAAAAAACACAAAAAAACCTCCAAAACAAACAAACAAACAAAAAACAACCAAAAAAACCAAACAAACAAACAAAAAAAAAAGATCAGCAGACCCTTACCCGAGCCTTTGAGTTACCTTTACATGTAAAAATTTGTCCCAACAGAGATTTTACTATGCAGTAATATTTTTATGATATTTGAACACAGGAACTATGCAGACTTAAATGCATTTTTAGGGCATTATTAGGCATAATTTTGTAGCTTATTCTTTAGTATTGTCTTAATAATTATATCCTTATTTTGAATAATCATCAATATTTATTAAATGTTATGCTTACATGAATAGGTAATATTCAAAACTACAGAAAGTTCAAATTGCTCATCCTTTTGTCATAGCTTTGTTTTTGCTTCTATGGTTGCACACACTGTTATTTTTGAAAGGATGGGGGAAAGTCTATAATCGGGCAGGTCTAGCACTGCCTCCATGTTAGCCTAGGGTACCTTCAGTTTTTTCAACTCCTGATAGCATGCCCTGCCTAGCTTGTGTCTCCAGTCACTCCCATTACACTAAGAAGTGTTTCTGTTCTTGAATCACCCAGCTTTCAAATTGAACTCTTACACTGATAAGCTCAGCTTTCCATGCCAACAACTTTCAAAGCATGGTGGAACAGTATTACAAGCCATTTTCTCCTCCGGCACTGGCAAATGTAGTGAAAATGTCACACAATAATTTATTTTTGCATTATTAGGAATAATGAAGATATTGTGGTATATGAGATAGCAAAAAAATTATTGTATTCCAATCTGAATAAAAGAAATTAAATTTAGTTCTCATGTTAACACACGGTGCAACACCGAAAATTTAAAGACTTCTGCACTAAAAACTGATAAAGGACAGAATAATATGTTTCACTACCTTTAATTCAGTTTACAGTAACAATTCTGCTGTTTGTCTACACTAAATTTTCTACAGTAGTGTTATGAGGAAAGTAGATCCACAGCTGGAGCTATTTAATTTACATGTTCCTCAACATCCCAGGGGTGAAAACAATCATCAACCACATTTCATATAAGAACTATGGGTTGAAGTTGATGTGCTTGACTTGGAGAGATGGTATTTGTACCCTCCCTGGGACCACCTGACACCTTAGTGATGTTTTGAGAAAGCACCACCACATTGCTGCCAAACTTCAGAAAATAAGGCACCAGAAAAGCAGTTATTTTTTATGTTATTTTAATTAATATATAGTTAAATACAGCTGAACTACTGAGTAAGTTATAATGGGAAAAGGGCTGTATGTGACGTATGGGACTTATGCCATATGTGATGACATCAGTGGGCTTACCCCAACTGGGTACATGCTTACTGTTATAACAGCTGAAGGCACATTGGGTACTACATCAGTCACAGAAACAAGCTACTGTGTAAATCTTCGTCAAGTAAGAATGAGATTTTTTTGCCTCAATTCAGTATTTTTCTATTGTTACTGCTAAAAATACAGCACGAAGCACCAGCCACAGCCAGATCAATAAAATTAAATTTAAATGATTTCCCCACTTAATATTTACTTAATATAGTAAACATTACTGTAGTACTATACTACTGTGACAAGTGTGCTACTATACTAAGTATTTACTTAATATCTACTTGCTATAGTAAACATTAAGTTCACTTGGACCTACTTTAAATGGCAAGGTTATCTTGTTAACATTTTTGCAAGTGACACAGTGCATTGTTTGTACTTTCAAACATCAAAATTAAACTTACGCAAGAATTTCTACTATGAGAATTTCTGTCTGTTTCCTAGATATTAAAGACAAGCTGATAAATTTGAATTTTTGAAGAAAAATATAATTAAATATGCGAAACCTACAACTGGAAAGCATTTGTTTACAGTCAAGTGGATTTTTTTGGTGTAAAACATGACTCCAGAATAAAAATGGGAGAGAGTCAAATTGGAGAAGAGGTTAGCTAAACACTCTCACTGGAATTTAAACACACGAGTAATGTTTGTTTGCATAATTTTTCAGTGACTGCATATTCGCTTGCAGCCAAAGCACAGATGTGATCATTTAATGAAAATAAAATCCTGTTCTAAATCAATGGCTAAGCTGTTCCCTCATAAGAAATATGTGTAAGTATTAAAGAGATAACTAATGTCTATAATGGGATGCCCAGAACTAAAGTCAATATTTCAATTATTCTCAAGATCCTGGACCTTCTTGGGTTTTTTTTGTTTTTGTTTTTGTTTGTTTGTTTGTTTGGTTTTTGTTTTGTTATGTTTTGTTGTTTTGTTTTGTATTGTTTCATTTTGTTTTGTTTTTCCATCTCATATTAGGAAATAAATGGGCTAAAATACCTTCATCTGTTCTGGTTTTTTTCATAAAAGGTCTACACAATACAAAGTATTTGTATACATGAACTGCAAAGCTATTTTTACTGCAGTCATACTAAGCATTAACCTTGTTTACTACTACAAGGAAAATTATAACAAATATTGTACCAAATACTAATTCTGACAATATTCAGTGCAGAGCATCATCAGACTATTCTGATAATATTAAATCACATTACCTATAAAAAATAATCTTTTAAGCTGCCAATTAATGGCACATTAGAAGTTAGTTAATGAAACACTGCTGAAGATATATGCCTTTTGTTCTACACTCAGTTTCAATACACAAAAGAAAATTCACTTCCATGACAACATAAGCTTATACATGAGAATACACTAAAGAACAGTTTGTCAAAGGCTATCTATCTAGATTTTGAAGAATGGAAATTAATATTCATTAAAAAAAAAAAAAAAGGGAAGGATGTTATCAATGAGTAAAATAAGTTGTCTTGAGTATTTGCTCAGAATATGAAATCTATTCCTTATCTCACAGGCAGGTGGCATTAAACCAAGGTTAAACCAAAACACCATATTGTCTTTTGGAGTTGTCAATGTGTGATCCAGTCTATTTCCCCCTTTGAACCTTACTTGAAAACTTAGTATGCAACATTAAACATTATGGCTGAGAAAGTGTAAAAGAATAAAGAATTTTCTAAATGCATAAGCATTCCTCATTGAGCAGCACTTCAGAGGGTACAATTTGATGGGTTTACTGCATCTGGGAAATTATACAAAGTGAAATTAGAATCCAGTGAAAATGTCACATTCCTGGCTGCAATCCCCATTTAGCAGCTATCAAACTGGAATAACACAGCTAGAGCAGGCTCCGACTGAGGTATTACTGAAACGTATACTTGCAAAACAAAAGAGAGAAATTTGATTTTGAGACAATAAACCAAAATGCTTCTATGAGTTAAGATGAGAAATCTATGAAGGGGATGAATACTGAAACTTATGCCTTCTCAGCCATTCCCTAAGCACTGCCTTTGTGCTTTCTGGAGCAGTACAAAGCCAAAAGGATAGTTAGGAAAAAACTGATATTTGCACTTTTCATCTTGCCTTGATACAAATTTTGAAGCTGACAGTCCTGCTGAAAATGTGGTGTAAAAATACTGAAAGTTTAGGTCATACTGCAATAACTTAATATTTGCTTAAAGATGGTGAGGCACAGCCTGACTGCACTGAGAACTGTTACAAGACTCATTGCATCTTATGGGTCTATTACAGACACCATTTTGGTCAACCCAGTTAGCAAAAGGACAAGCCATGGAGTAAGATGCTTCCTAGGAACATCTCAGCATCATTGTCTATACACTAATGTGTTTTATCATTTACCCTTGATATTAGGCAATTGATGATCTTATCATAAGTTTTTTTTCTATCGCTTTCAATGTCTTTCAGATCAGTCTTTAATAACAAGAGTATATGCCTCTGAAGACAGCCTGTTCCAGTGATATTATTCCGTCCTGTCTCTCATTCATTTGATTCTAGCACTGCACTCAGCCTTGACTTCTCAAATCATAGGCCTCCCACTGCTAACTGCCAGAGTATCTGAGCATGGGAGAATATTTACAGTCTATAGTAAGCATTCCTGTTGCTGTATCTGTTGGTAAATTCTGAGCCAGCACCCATGAAATTATTACAGATTCATAGAATTATTTAGGATGGAAAACACCCTTCATAGCATTGAGTCCAATCATTAACCCAGTACCACCTGCCCCACCACTAAACCGTATCCCCAAGTGCCACATCTACCTCTTTTTTAAATACTTTCAGAGATGGTGATTCAATCACTTCCCTGAGGAGCCTGTTCCAGTGCTTGATAACCTTCTTGGCCAACAAATTTTTCCTAATAGCCGTTCTAAACCTTCCCTGGCACAACTTGAGACCATTTCATCTTCTCCTGTCACTTGACACATGGAAGAAGACACTACCTCCACCTGGCTACAACCTCCTTTCAAGTAGTTGTAGAGAGTGGTAAGATCTCCCCTGAGCCGTCTTTTTTTCCAGGATAAACAAATCCAGGTCCCTCAGCTGCTCTTCATAGGACTTGTGAACTATACCTTTCACCAGCTTTGCTGTCCTTCCCCGGACATGCTCCAGCGCCTCAAGATCCACCTTATAGTGAGGGGCCAAAAACTGAGCACAGACTACAAGGTGAAGCCTCACCAGTATATTGACACATGCAGACAGCCCTGCATGACATCTTTTCCCTAAGGTATGTAGTATGTGAGGTGCTAAGGAGATAATGACCATTGTAAAATATCACACATTGGATACTTTTTTTCCAGGTTGTAGACAGGCAAAGTTGCCTTACTATGTTGCTGTTTCACAAAGGAAATACCCTTTTCTTATGAGAACTGAAAATTAATATTCTTAGAACTTATTTTTATATTACCTAGAGTGTCTTCTTTTCTTATTTCATGAGGTGTGAAGAGAAGTGGAAGGATGTAAGTATGAAAGCATGACTCCAAACATCCACATTCTGATAAAAGGTATGTATGTTTGTAGCATTTGCTGAATTATACATTAAAGAAGATATTGATATCTCTGCTTTAATGATCTAGTAATGTGGGATTCAGCAGAACCAAATCAATACGAGAGAAGTGGTGAAGTTTCCCACCAATGAATCATCTTTGTCATGACATGAGACAGAAAAATACTTGCAACAATAGCACTGACACACAAAAAGATGTATTTATGTCACTGTGATATTATCTAAGCCAAAGCTCAGGTTTTGTTATTATAGCTGTAGTGAAGCTATATTTAGTTGACTCCAGGAACAACAGTTCTAACTAATTATATCATTACTGTATTGTAAAAGTTACAATTTTTCTGCTTTCTTTGTCCACCAATACAGCAGTATAATAGCCACTATGTTGCAAATACATTCTTTTCATAAATCCTTATTTCGCCTCATGATTTTTCCTAGGAACATTTCTCAAAATCTTACTGGATACAAAGAGAATGTATTTGCAGTTGTTAGGAAAATATCATCTCTGTCAAACCTGTTTGGGGACAAGGCTGCTCATTCCCTTTGGATCTCTTCAGGAGAACAGAGCACATGCCGTGCTGCAACAAAGTGCTTAACCTGCTGAATGATACTCATGCCATTTGCTAACAATAAATGAACAAGGAACATATTTGCACAGCTTATTAAGACCAATACTCACAGAGCTGTGAGCCTACAGAGAGCCTGGTACTCCCACTCACTGTGCAATTATAATGAAGGCACTAGACAAGTAACAAGCTTTGCCACAGCACTGACTTTTCTTAATTACCATCGACTGGAATGTGATTATTACAGAAACTCACATCTTCTGTGGAAAGAACTGTGTTTTTTAAAATGGTAAACCTTCTTTCTTTCCAAGCACACATACACATATCAAATTCAGGTTTCAAAGTCAAATGTTCCCTCTTTGGACAGATTGGCAGCAAGATTCCTTGTCCAACCCTCATTTAGACCTCTCGTATTTATGCATCATCCTGCCCCAGCTCGTGTTACAGGCGTGGCTGCAGTGCCGCGTTTGTGTCATTCGGTGGCAGAGAGGACAAGGCGAGGTCTTCCCCTGGTGCTCTGACCCACGTGGGCTCCCAGGATTTCTCAACAGCCTGACATTATTGCTTTTCTGTTTGTATGTTACACTTGAGAGGCGGCGGGCGTTGGCCGAGTGGCGTAGGCCCCCGCCTGTGGAGCCGGCTCCTCCTCTGAGGACGCCGGTTCGAATCCTGGAGGAACTCGCTGTCGCCGTCCGAGCTGCTCGGCCGTGGCAAGATGAGCCTCAGGAGTAAAGGGAGTGGGGCCAGTTCTGCGCACCCTGTGCCTCACTTAAAAAATCCATTGCACAGGCTTATCCCAAGATCTTCGTTCGCGAAGTCCAGCCAACAACATTTATGCATCAGGTTACCAGCATTAATTGCATAGTTGGGTAATTACATACTCTTTGATTTCTGATGCGATCTACATTTTTTCAGCCCATAGTAGAGGCAATGGTCATATAGTGAACATCTATTCAGTATTTTGTATTGTTCTCCAATTTGGCTCCTGCCTATGTCACAAGAAAAAACAGCTCTCATTGTAGTTTAGCATTATTATCAACTACCTCTTTCCTAGGCTGTTTATCACTCTGAGGCTAAAAATAATAATAAAGATATTTTATAGCATGATGATATGGTACATTAATTCCCATTTTATGGATATAACTGAATCACAGGAAGTAGGAAATTTTTATTATCTGAGCCTTCTTACACTGGTTCGTCAATTACTGCTCCTGAACAATGGACACAAACTGAGTTCACAATTTCATTAACGCTCTTTGGTGCTACCACAGTAAGAGAGGCACATCTGGCACTTACATCTATGCTATTAAATTAAGCATGTCCTGGAAAGTTTCTGGCACTACAGGCATCAGGCCACAGAAAGTTTGCAATCCCATCAGCAAATCCCAGTCACCTCCAGCACAGCCCTGGCCTTCTGAGAATGATCTCCGGACCATTTAATGGCAAACCATGTGGACATGCTGTTTGGAACATGCTGGCTGGGCCACACCAGCTCAGGTCAGGGAAAGTTATGTGTGCTAGCACAGATGTTTTTTCTCAGTCCTCAGGAATGCTCCCAAGCACACAATTAGTAAAGGTTTTATTGCCTTCTGTCATTTTTCTTCCTCTTCTTAGAAGCACTGCAGAAGGTTGCTTGCTACACAGAAATCAGATAATTTTTGTTTAACCTTTTTATTGATGTTTTTCTTACCCAAATATATTATAATGAAACACTATGGAGCTGAAATATCCATTGTACAGCATTTCAAGGTAATAATAGTAGGTATCATCTGTATTGGTACAGCTTGTCACTCTAACACCTTTTATGTTCTGGATAAGAATAATTACTAATGTAATTACAAAAGGGACCACTACACTGAGCAGAAGACAAACCTGAGGCACAAAACACAGATTTATTCATTTCCATCTTCCTTGAAAAAGAAAAAAAGGGGATCACAGACAGTGTTTGCCATTATTTAACAGCTGAATTTATTACAGCCTCAAACTGATCGGCCAAGGGGAAGAAATCATAATGCAACATAGAACAGATTTCAGTCTTCTGGAAAATAACATTTTTTATACACAACCAAATGTGTGGCCAAAGGGTATGAAAACTGTGTAAATAATTTTTAAGCAACTATGACTTTTAAAATACAGTGACCCTTTCCCACCCCAGTTCCTAGGTTCTGGTACTCTTGTGAGTAAAGAAAAATGTACATTCTGTTAATCAAGGTATCTCACATGCTGTTTAATATTTCTGTTTGATTTTAGTAACTGTATTTATTCTCTTGCTTCCCTGTTTTTTTTTTCCAACAGTTATATCCCTTATCTGGTAGTCTCTTCTACCCAAATCCTCAAATTTCTAAGTTTGCAGAATCTATGTTATCCCATTGGTAGTACCAAATGACTAATTTGTCTAAATTTTTTATATTACTCTACTGGAGCTAGTATTTTCATAACATGATGATTTCCTTTTGCTATGAAAAATACAAATGCTTCTATGATCTATTTCATTTTGGGAACAGAGATTTGTGCCTAGATATTATATTTGTCATATTGCTTTACTGCTCAGAATAAGGAAGGACCTGAAAAACAATCTTAAAAATGAAAACATTAAAATATGTAGAGAAAAAAAAGTTAAAATTAGAATGTCCAATATTCAGAATATTAATATCTATTTATCAGAAGTTAATTTTTACATTGTTCTCAAGGTACTCATTCAAATCCTACATAGATACAGAAAAAGAATAATGTTGGGTAGGGGTTTTTCAGTATTTTAAAACCCTCAGAGCTAAAAGTACTCTGCTCTGGATAAGCATATTTATTTCATTTTAACATCAGCATCCAAATATTCAAGAATTCAAATATCATTCAAAAATTTTATTACTACAATAAGGAATTTACTGTATTACAAACTAAGTGCACACTTAATCTGATTAAAAACCAAAAGATTACTTACAGAAGTTGTAATATGACAGAATGTTATATTGAAAAGACATTAATTATTTCACAAATAGGCCTTATGCTGATGATATGTAATGTGTAAATTCTTATATACAGCTGACAGAAGTTACAAGCATTTTGGAAACAGTTGGAGATGCTGTTATCCTGAATACATATCATTCAAAGGGTCTATGGGGACTTACAAATTATTCTCATTGGTAACCTGCTGAACTGAACTGTATATCTGTAACAAATATAATAAATATATATGTATAATTACTGAGTTCATGTAAACGGTTTATAAGTTTAACATAATACAAGAGAGAAAATTGGTTATAAAGGGGCATGAATAAATTTAGACGTAAAATTACAGGAAGATATTTAAACTGAGGATTAGAATTCTGAAATGGTTGTACAGGACAGGAAACCTAAATAGTTTTGTATGAGTCTCATAAGATTATGAAAGAGATTATATTAAAAAAGTAGAAGAAAATCTGGAGACAAAAAAGGGGTAATGTAAGTCTTGTGTACATAATTTGAGTGATCAAATTAAAAGGAGACTAGACCATAACACTCTTCATTAAAATGTTTATTCTATGAATCTCACAGTGAATGCCAACCATAACTCCTTATGGGATTTGGGAAAACATCCTTCTGCCTTGGACAAATTAGAGAGTGAGAAGACCAGGAGAAGGGATATGTTCATTTGAAAGCTGGAGTTCAACCACTTAAGTCAAACACTTGTTCTCCTGCCTTCTCCAGATCTTGGACTAGTGGTTGGTGTGTTCACCTCACTTGTTCATGGCCAAGTTACTTTGAAAATTTGGGATCAAGAACTGCTTTTTTGTTTTATTATTTTTTTTTCCGCACAGGTCAGATCACTGGAACAAACCAGTTGCTTTATGTTGGTTGCTCCCTGCCCACACCCCGCCATTATTATACTTACTAATATAACCAAGGGATACTGCTTATAAAATGTGTTGTCACTATACAGACGAAGATTTGGCAACACCCTAATTCTCTGCAGCACATTGCTAGACAGAATAGAGAACTGGTGCAGCCTTCTGTATTACAAGAATATATATCTGAGCATTACAGATAAAGGCTAAAGAAGAAAAACTCCAAGCTAAGGATGTATGAGTCCACTGAATCAAGCAATGACACTGTGATAGTAACATATTAGCAGTGGAGTTCCCTTTAGTTTTATCATCATGTGAATCTGCCATAAATTATTTTGGCACCAAATTAATCAGTAGGGGAAAAAAAATAAAAAGGTTTAATCTCACACTGGAAAAAACTTTAAATTATAGTTTGGATTACACCCAACATGAGGTTCCTATTAGTCAGTTTTCTGTAGTCTGTACAGACTAAGTAGAAGCATATACTATGCTAAATTGTGTCCAACCACAAATACTATAAACTCAAATGAGTTTTGAATGCAAACACTCCAGGTCCAATGAACTTTTGCCCCTGGTTAAATAATTCAGAAGATCTGGTTTTTATCTCTATAGGAACTAGAGAACTTTGTTACTTCTGTTAATCTAACTTTATCTACAAAACCAAAGTGTCTGCATAGTTAATAGTGCCACATATATTTGAGTAGGTGGTAACTGCACACCTCATCCAATGCTCCACTTGCTCATCTTCCCCTTCCCTTGATAGACCATTCCTCTGTTTCCAGATCCACCCTATCAGAGCACCAAACAGTGACTGGAAATTGTGCTGTGCTAAGTGGAAACCAGATGTGCCAAAGTATTACGTGTAGTCCAGTAAAACAAGCCTGCACTTTCTCTAAGGCAGAGCAGGAAAAGAGTATCTATGCAGAGTACACGTTGGATACTTTTGTGAAAGCACTGGCTCTATCGGTTTTCATAGGGTGATAATAACACTGAATTAGATTTGCACTGGTTGTAATCCTGAGGCCATCTTGTCCTCTGTTTTCCACATAGATGATACTATTATACTTATATTGCTACAACTGAGTAGTGAATCAGTTTGCTAATGAGGAGCAGAAAGACATCAAAGGCAAAAACTACTAGAGGACACCTACATATGGTAACAAAAGGGCTTTTACTGAATTTCCAAAGAGAAAGGAAAACAGATGAACATCACCAGTACTGGTGCCTTTCTGCTCTTACTTTATTGAAAACAGAGAATTTCCTAAAGTTATCACAGTAGCATGAGTTTTCCTGAATGACTATTTCTCCATAGCCACTGCTTTACCTTTCTCCTTCCAGAATTCTGGTGTATGTGCTGAGTGCTAGAATCTGTGGTCATGAAAACAGACTTGGTGACATTGGTTGTTTATGCCATCTTACAGCACTTGGAGTAATGCAGTAGTGCAGCATCACATTGCTAGCAAGAGGAATGGACTAAAAGTAGGGACAAGCAAAGCAGAAACACTTCTGACAGTGTTTGTTGATTTCATATTATCACGGACTGTCAGTTTCTTAATCCTGGAAAAAAGTAGGCTGTGAAAATGTTTTAAAGGCTAAATCTTAATGGAAAAAATAAGTCTACAAGCAGTAAAACTAGTGATTTGCTCACAGCTGCAGCCCACAGCTGAAGCTCCCTCTAACATCATCTACTAACACAATATCCTTTGCTTTATTTTAGCCATACCCGTTGCAGTAAATCATTGGTCCAGAGAAACTCCTCAGCTTTCAAACCAGGTGGCACAACTTGGATGATGCCAGTAGTACATACCCTACCAAGCAAGGTGGCCAAATTGAAACTACTTATTGCCAATGATCTCTGGCTTGCATCTCCCTGCTCCAACAGGGCACAGGGATGGTCTGTGAGAAAGTTCCTTATCATGGCCCTCAGCTATTCCATGGGCCATTCCTGCAGGCACAGAACAAAGACAATCTCATACCAGCATCCAGAATCACAGACTGAGACTTTAATTTATTAGCACATATAATATTACCCTCTGTACTTCCTGAGTGCAACAACCCCAGTTCTCCTGCTCCTACCACACATTTGCTACATGTTCTTGCCTGCTAATGGGTTGTGCTAATCAGGACCTACTCCTTACAGCTGGGTGAGCCTAAGTTCAGGTCCTGTGTCTCTCTCATGAAGACCACAACAAAGGATTTTTGGTGTGGATTAGGAGGTGCATTTGTGAGACATCTATGGAACTGGTTACTCCATACATACTTCTACAACTAACATCTGCTCATATGTCCAGCCATTTATGCAGCTTTAAAAGTCAAAGATTTATAACAAATAAAAATATTCATGTTTTGATGATTGCCTGAATGTGTGCTATCTACTGTTTTATTCAGTAAACATCTCTAAAGAATCTATTACTTGAGAGATATTTGATATTAAAATTGGCTCTTTTTCCTTTTTTTGTGTCCTCTCTAAAAGCCTCGTGAGGTCCTCAGGCCTTTAGGAAAATTCCTCTTGACTCATTTCCGCATCTGTCAATGACTTTATACTTTTAAAAATCAGGCCCTATGATGGCTCAGGATTTTAAAGCCTATTTTAAGAAGTGACATTAGCACTTGCATCCCACTGCATTTTGGGGAAACTGAGTGTCCAATTTTCAGGAGATTTCATATTGATTCAGAGAGGTATCTAGCAGGGCTTACAAGAGCTTTAAAGAACTTAGACTTCAGTGTGAATTAGACACCTAGAGTACTTTATGAATTTTTGACTACAATAAGGATATTATCTGAATCTGTTGGAGGCTCTAGGCTCTGAAGTGCTTGCATCACTTTGAAAATGGAACTTAGGTTGCAATGATGCTTAGATAATTTTGGAAATGTTGCCCTTTATCCTCTCACACACTGTAATTTTCTCGAAGAGAGATTTGTAGTAAAAGAAAAAAACACTTTTCATTTCATATCTCTTTACTGTTCTCTCCCCCTTTGGGTTCAAAAGCAAAATGTCTACTGAAACCTGTGAAGTATCTACTTTAAAATCAACACCAGAAAAAGCTCATGGAACATAACTGAGTTGTGTGGATTTCTAGCTAATGTGTTGAAAACCACTCTATGGAAAAGGTACCAGTGTCTATTCGCAGTAATTGCAACAAATAATTATTGTCCATTATTAAATTCTGCCTATAGTTTGCACACACTTCTCTGTGATTTCTGCACTTTAGAGCACAGTCACCAGAGTTTAATCCTTTTTATAATGCTCAGGTGCTTCTCACATGTGGTGGATAATCTATACTAGCATAAAGGTGTATTCATTGATGCAGGACAGTTTTGTAGCATCTCAGTGACCTGCCTTCATTACCTATAAGAATAGTTGATTGCTATTAGAATAAGGATAACCTAAAGGAGGAAAAATCTGTAAGTCAGAGATGGTAGTGGAAACATATATCTTTATGTAACTAGACAGTTGAGTTTAATGTAACAAAATCTGCATCAATTTCCATGTACACACACCTCTCACTATCTTCAACAGGTGTTTCACATGGAGGGAAGCACAGAAATTATGTAAAGCAATGTACAGCAAAGAGCATGTGCATCAAAAAATGCCATTGGAGAGGTCTGGGATGACTTACACCATGAACATGAGGTGAAAGGAGAAAGGAAAAGAGGAAAAAAAAATGTAAAAAAAGGCAGAGAGAACTGAACCTTGGCTCCTACCGAGATCTGAATTTGTTAGAAGTGAACTGCTGCACTGCATCCACCTTGTTCCTTAGTGCTAAGGGAGGCAGAAACTGCAGTGCTGTGAGAGCACTCTGCTTCCCCATCATGCTGCCCACCTGCTCAGTGCCATCACCCACAAGCCCTCTTCTGTGTTATCACCATATTGCATCAGCCCCCCCAGCATGGACAAAGATGCACAACCTTGATGGTGTCTGTCTGTCCTGTATGCTCTGCCACTGCTGCCATCCTCACACGGCTGAGAATGGCACTCACACTTCATTTGTGCTGGCAGAGGTACAGACAGACAACAGTTCAGAATAACAGTGTCAGTCCGAGAGTGACATTTTATTTAACTGACAAGAAAATGGACAAGGATTGCTGTGAGATCCACTGTCAATGAGACTGGAGTTGCCACCTATGACCACGTGTAAATTTTCTCTTATTCCAGCACAACTGTTGATCGGCAGAGACTCAGATTTAACAAATAGAATAGGGATGGCACAGCTATTCCTGACTGTTAAAAGTTACCGGAGCAAAACCTTTGCTTTTGCCCTGTTGGTAGTGATACAAAGTATGTGATATATATATGCACATATATGTGCTCTCCATTGTTTTTTACTAATTAATTTGTATATAAGAGGTTCATCTTCTCTTTCACTTAAATGAAGACTTTTAGTATTCTCTAAGTAACAAAAAGCATACGAACACCTTATGAAAGCAAGTATATTTTGTAGCTCTGAAGATAGAAGTAGAAATTTGGGTTGCCTTATGGTCCTAATACAGGAATATTCATTCATAAGCTCTCCATTAAAGAATATTTTAAAACAAAATACTTTGGGCTCAAATGGTCAGATATATAGAAAGTACTGTGTTTTCAGGACCAAAAAGCTCCTACAAAAAGAAATTTCAAACCTCCTAAATTCATATTTATCTTGTATTATTTCATTATATGCCTGGAGACCAGCCTCTCAGGCTGGATGCCCACAGGTGCTCAATGTGGGTACATGAGGAGTTAAACCTTTCCCTAGATGGCAGCAAGAAAATCGCAGACTGCATCTTCTGGATGAGTCTGCTGTTTAACATAACAGATGTGCACACTTTCAATGTGCAGTGTTCTTGCAGTTTATTTCTATTCTCTTTCTAGCAAGGATGACAGGGTTGTGTTAACACACCACTCAGTTGGATGAAAATATCACAAATACCCATGCACACAAATCTCAGTTCATCCCCAGGCCAGTGCCCCTGACAGCAATGCAGCATATACAACTTAAGCTTGTCCATACAACTTCAAGGTGAATTTAGCCACTCTTTCCACTCACAGGTTTTTAATAAGGCCTTAATTCTGTATAATTCATGGTTTTAGATGTTTTCTACCTGAGGTCAGACAGATGCATTCACTTTCACTGGTTCTAATCCATTAACAAACAATGTTTTCTATGGCACCAAAAACCTAATCATATCAGGAGATCCAGTCTGAAATGAAAAACTGAATTATGCTTAAATAATTTCCTAGGGCCTTACTTTGTCTATCAGCAGTTTAGAAAAATAATTTTATTTTTAGTTTCTTATCATTTCAAAGGATGAAAATGTAATTAGGGTAATAAAATTCTTCACTTGACCTGTAACTGCAATCTGCAAGCAACAAACTCAATGCAAAAAAAAAACCCCTCCATATTTATACACTGATTTTCTAAAATTAGCTTATCAATTTTACCTTTATTCTGTTAACAGTACTGCTTACAATTCTATAGCACATATTTATACATATTTACTATACACATTTTTCCATATGCCGTGTCAACCATCCTCCTTATATGTACATGCTGACAAATCAAAAATCTTGTTCCTGCATGTGCGTGTTATAAAATGTAAATTTTAGTATGTGGTGATGCAATGGGATAAAAGATCTACCAATTAGTTTATAGAACACCATATATGAACAAATCATTGCCAATAAAGTGTGCATAATACATCAAGGTGTTGGATACAGAAAGAAGGAAAGGTCTGTACCTTATTTGGGTTTCTAACTCACTTTGTAGTATTTTGTATGTTATACGCAATTTTTGCAGACACTTGAAAAGGACCATATTTGTTCTTGTTGACACATACCAGCAAAATTCATAATGCCTTCTGAGTTCAAAGGTTAAATACAGACACAGAGAAGGCATCAAATAATATTAAAGAGATGCAAGAATATGATAATGACAACACAGGCATACTAAAGGTTCAAGCACAGTATCTGTCACTGCTCAATGGAAGAAGTCTAGGCAATTATATAAGAATACTGAAACGCATAATGTTATTTCCTGAGAGTGCTGTCCTGGGCTTAGCCAGACACAGTGTCTTTTCAGCTGACAGACAATGTTTTTAATTCCAGGAATTGGTCTAGTTACTTTTCCAATTAATCTAAACTGTTAGCATCTACAACAAATTTCCCTGGCTCAACTCCACTCTGAGTGAAGAGCTGCCGACTCTGCTGTGGTCAGCCTAGTAGTCCCTGGTTTTGTTGCCTGCCTCCTACTACTTTTAGTAGAAGGTCCTGAGTATCTGACCCATCTTTGCTAAGCCACACTGCACCCTTAGGCCTTGTCCTGCTTAAAGAGTTCCAGTACACATTAATATACCTTAAACCACAAGCTGTCCACAAAGATTTTATTCTACTTCTTGACCATCTCTGACTCCTCTCCAGTTTCAGAACACCCTTTTGGAGACTCAGGAAACCAGAACTATACAGTGTTCATGACACTTACACAATATGTCCAGCTGCATAAAGTTTTCTGGTTTTTTTTCCTCTTCTTTCTAAAATTACCAATCATTACACTTGCTTTTTTGGATTGATTCTGAACTTTTAGTTCACCTTGTATAAAGCAGTCAGTTGTAACTCCAGAATCTCACTCCTATGTGGTATTCATCAGCCAAAAGCCCATTGCTCAGTGTCTGAAGGAAGGATTGCTTCTCTTTCTCCTGTACATTGCTTCACATCTGATTTCAATTCTAATATGTGGTCACTCAATATCATATGATCCCTCTGCAGTTCTTAACAACAGTTCTTCTACTAAATAACATGACATTTAACATTTCTTTATTCATTCATGTGTAAGAGTTCTGATCAACATATACCTATGTGGGGTTACACTGGTGTTCTACCTACTCTGTAAAAACTGAAAATACATTCCTGAGCTTTGCTTGCTACACTTCAGTCAGTAGTTTTTCTTCTGTGGGGAACTCCCTTTTATCCCAGGGTAAAACTTCTAAACTTTTGTTTAGAAGTGTCTAGTAAAAAATGCTGTCAAAAGTCTTTGGTATGATCCAAGGAGATCACATCAAACAGTTTTCCTTCAACTGATCGTGGAAACCCTCAGACTGTGGTAGCAAGATATAGAGCTCAATTCTCTTTTGCAAAGTCACACTGCCTGCTACAATATCATATAATTCACCAAGTTCTCACATAATGCACTAGGTTTACTCTTTAGTATGATTTCTTTTAATTTGGTTGTACTAATTGTGGATAACAGGTTTACTCGTCTGTGAAATTATGGATCTTTTCTGTAGTCCTTTGGAAAAAGGTGTCCTGTAAGTAATTTTTCTGTCCTCCAGTACTGGAGAGTTTTCAAGCAAGTGGCCAGAGATCACAGTTTGTGATTCAGAATTCAGAATCCTTCTGTCATTCAGAACATGAAAACAGTCTACTCTATAATCCAGCCATAGAGTGCCTGAATAATTATTTTATCAAATGACAAAGGTAAAAAAAAAAAAAAAGCCTACCAGAGAACCACACAGTCAAAGTCCCATTTCAGTTCTCCCTGGAAGCAGACTTTCAGATATTCTGTAAGACTTCATGCTGGAGCCTCTGCTTATGAAGCTCCAGTGTGAAACAGCATCGGGAGAGTAACCAGCAATGGAAGTCACATATTTTTCCTGGAGCTTGATGTGGCTTGCCTGCAAAGATCAACACTAACTTGCATTTTGTGAACACTGCTTCTCACACTAGGTGCCAACAGCTTTTTGCCTGGTTTCTGAACGTCTTCCCATTGTCACTCCAGCTCACAGTTTCTGTTTTATCAGAAATTATTTCCTCTCCTTTCTAGCCTATTTCTATCATCTTCATTTCCCTTTTAAGTCTTTGTTTGCGTTTTGTGTATATCTGCTCAAAATTTCCCCTTCTGCTTACCACATACTCTCTTACTTCCTTACCTAGACAGTTTCATTCTGCTGTGAATGGTGGTCCAGTAGCAATTTTAAAACAAAAGGACATCTTAGAATGTGCAATCAACAGTAAATGACAGAGTATTAAGTCTTCTTGTTAGTGCATGTTTAACTGAATGCACAAGTTGAGTTAAAGGTAAACTATCTGTTTCAATGCACAGTTACATGATTTAAATATGTAGATGTTAGCAGAGACTCAAAGTAAGGGACTTCCAAAAGCAAACTTCAGCACAGTGGTGTTAAACTCCCTGTCTCTGTTTTTGTCAGCACTAGAGACAGACAATTACACCATAGTGTCACATAGTGTGACTCATTCAGATGAGTTTCCCATTTTGAAGAAATATAGTGAAAGCTGAGGACAAACAAAAAAAAAAAGTTTTTTAAAGCTAAGAATAATTTGATAATACCCCTTAAGATTTCTTACAAACTCGTGTAAAATTTCTCCCTCTCTCCACTCCTAAGTGGAGCTGTTTGCCACTAACTCTTGAATGGAAGGCTGATACTCTGTTATAAAACCATCAGAAAAGAACAGAACAAATACTATAATTCATAATCTTCAAGAACACTCAATTTTGAAGAAAGCATGAAAGATTTTTTCCTTAAAAACTGCTGAAATAAGCAGCAGCCTTCTGTTTCCTATTTCATTACTCACTGAAAATCTTTGAAATAGTAGACCTGTCCTAAACAGAGGACAGATGCAAAGGGAAAATGTTAACCATTATATTTAGTCATTAGTGAAACATTTCTGGAAAAAATAAAACCAGCTCAATGAAGTCACTTATATTAGGTTTAACATGACATACATAGTAAAATGTAATACAATGAAATGGAAAATATGGATAATGATAGTATATTTAATTACAGTTTTCAAAGTAATCAGCAAATGAAATATAAAAATGTTCTTTTGATTTTCTGGTTTGTCTATCAAATATAGATAAAATTACACTGTAACAGGGATCCCAGAAAACTTCTTGGTCAGAGTTTATTTCGGATTGTGTCTCCTTTCTTGAAGAGAGGAAGAGAAAGGTAGCTATGAAGACAACTTAAAAAACATGGATTAACCATCAGCACCCAGAGGGATAGATACAAGTAAAGTGAGGTAGTAAACCTAGAGCATCTGTGCAGCAGCAAAGGTATGTGGGCACTGAGAACTGAGTGCAGGTTTGTCACTAAAATATGCTTTTGCCAGATTAAAAAACAAACAAAACAAAACAAGCAAACAGACAACCAAAAAACCCAACAAGTTTTTCAAAACATTCAGGATGTGCTAGTTGATTTATTGAGAAGATTTCTCAGGCTATGAAGCAGAGAAAAAAGAAGGAAGGCAGGAAGGCAGGAAGGCAGGAAGGCAGGAAGGAAGGAAGGAAGGAAGGAAGGAAGGANGAGGGAGGGAGGGAGGGAGGGAGGGAGAGAGGGAGAGAGGGAGAGAGGGAGAGAGGGAGAGAGGGTGGGAGGAAACTACTCCAGAAAATTTACTGATCATCCATTTCCCAAGACCTTGGAGGGTGAACATCTCCAACCCTGACTGCTGTTGTCTCAGACAAGAGTGGTATTAGTAGGACTGTGTATCACACTTGAAACTGTTCTGTTCTGCCTAAACAACTCCCTCTCCACCAGGCAGGAGAGAGTCTGCCTCCACAGCCCACTCATCAGACATCCCCACACTGCATGCGTGACCCACCACATGATCAGACAGGCAGCCAGACTTTGTGACCCACTTGGCTGTTGGCAGATAAGGTCTCCTTCCCATCTCTTACATGAGCATGCACATGCATTACCCTAGCTTTCTTACACACCTCCATGAGCACCAGGATTCGCCATTATTAATGTCCTCTCCTGCTGTCCATGCCAGTACACACATATGCACCAAAACAACACAAAAAGTACTCTGAGCAAACAAATGGTCATTCAGGAAAGAATATTTTTTGAAAGCAACCACCGAATGACAATGCCATAAATCAGCTAATCACAGAAAGGTTTTAAAACAGGTAATTATGAGGTATCTTTTGAGTACTGGTATTGCTGCCCCAAGAAGAGTATAGATATTCCTTAGAGAAGCAAATAAAACCAGCAGAAAGAGACATACATAACTGCAGTGTGAGCTAGCAAATTACAGATTCCACAGATTTACCAAATGACCTAAACCAACCTTCGCAGACCCATAAAATCATATAACCTTCATGCCATAACCTATGGAAATAGGAGAAAAGAATTATTCACATAATTTTTCTTTATTTTGACTTTCCACCAGCAGGATCAATTTACTGGTAAGAGTACGTAACAGTGCAGAAGGAAGAAAGGGGAATTTTACTGCACTATCTTACAATACCTTGGTGATCACTGACAAGTCAAAATTAGTTAAAATTTGAGGCATTTTTTTAATCCATGCTATGCATGGCTATTGACTCTTTAAGAATTTACTTATTTAACCAACCCTTTTACAATCTCTCCAATAAGCTTTTGACTCACCTAGGCCAAAAATCTTATACATCTAATGAAATAATGCTATTAATTTCTCAAATACCAGCCAAATCATAATGATTATTATTTCAACTATTGCAAATGAGAAAAAGAATTGTGATAAACAATTACTCATTCTGCAGATGAAAATTTTTTTTTTGGTGCAGACTTTGAGTCAAAAACTACAAGTGTTACATGTGAAAGGCCAGCGCAGACATGAAATGGCTGATTTGAATGACTTCTGACTAGTTTAGTGAAAAAACATGAAGGACATAGACTTAGCTAAAAAGTTACTCATTATTTTTAAAAGTAAGATGTATTGCATTATACTTTGGTTTTCATTGACAAACATTTGAAAATATTAAAGTCTTACAAAATAAATCCAGCATAGATATATCTAACATAATTAACACAATTTTAAGAAATGCATCTTAAGATAAAATATGCCTTTGACTATGTTTAATTAGGAAAAGTTAAACTGAAGAAATTCACAGTTTGTTTAGGTATTAGTTTTGGTTCGAATTCTGTTGTGAAAATTTGAAAATAGGATGGTTAATTCTTAATTTTTACATCACTTTGCAATCAATTTAATATTGAGCCTTGCTAACTCTAAAATATATACTTGAAAGATGGCACTACTATTATAGTTTTTAAACTTGATATGTAAAATCTGTAATGTAGGTCAAATTTATTTCTGATTTTTTTTTCCCTGTCTTCTCAATTTATTTTAGCAAGCTTCCAAATAGAAGGAATGTGACAGATAAGACAGGGAAACTATTTGCATATTCCTTGTAAGTTATGTTAAATTCTTCTTCTGATGAGAGAGTGAAAGATTATATATATATATANTATATATACACATTATATATATATATATACTTGTATCTCACCTGTCATTAAGTTTCTATTTAGTTTAAGGGGATTTCAATTGTTAAATTAGATTGGATTTTACCTACAAACTGTAGAGGATCTGAAGTTTTGAAGTATGTGCATGTTTAACAGCGTTTCCATATTCAGAGAGGAAATGTCACACATAGGGAAGTGTTTCATTATTTTATTCTAAGCACTTATCAAATTAATTTTTTCCTCCTGTGACTTCCCTTCAGGCCTTCACTACCTGGATAATACAGCTGTGGTTAGGGGGGAAGTCCATTTATATCACTGGCCATTTGTTTTCTCCAGTTACCTCTCCTCCCATTGCCTACGGGACAAATCTTGCCAGCACAAGTCATGTGCTCAGCTCTTTAACTCTGTTACTGGTTTGGACCAGGTCTCCTCAGTAACTCCAAGCCACAATAAGCACACGGGGTTTTGAGCAGTTTACATGCACTCCTTTACCCTCTCTTTCTAAATCCTAACTCAAATAGCTCAGCTATAAGTTAGTGGTTTTACAGGTCCTCCATGTTGAAACACAAAATCTGCTTGCACATATCAAGCAGCACCACCTTATTTTCAGTTTGGGGACTAATGGAAGTGAAACAATTCCATCAGCTTCTTGGAAAAGACTGTCCCTTCCAGTAGTTGGCCAAATGTGCCTGTTCAGTGACAGTAGAAGAATCATAGTCCAAAGCATCCCACACTACGAGGAGCAGAAGGAAACTGCCTTCCAGATGTTCTGACTAGCATTGCTTCTCACTGCTTCAGTCTGAGAGTCAGAAAGCAAAGGGAAGAGCAACTCACCTAATTATTCTACTTCCCTGACTTTTTACAGCAAAGCAACTTTGGAAGCTGTATCAGCCATGTGAGAGCAGCTCTTGGATCACAGCCATCCTTGTGATGGGCTGGCACTACATAACGAAGAGAGGGGATTAAGAAGAAACTGACAGCATTCTTATTAATCACTCTTTATCTTAAGGAAGAATGCTTATGTGCTCTGTGTAACCACAGTGTGATAGAATGCTGAAATGATACCACACTGTTGCAAGAAAAGGAGAAAGACTACAGGTATCTCTGAATACTTTATCCTATGGCCCCCAAAACACTAACACCTTGGCAGATGCATTCAAAACATAAAGCAGAGCAGGTCATCACCCAAGACAGTAACTTACCTCAAATATTCTTTCCTGTTGTGTCAGTACCTCTCCTGTTATTACTTACACTGGATGCTACAATTCTACCGAGATGTGTTTCAACAGTTGCAGAGTCTACCATGATTTATTGCTGTAATAATCAGTCCTCGGCTTGGCAGCACTTCACTGGGAATTGCTGCTGCCTCGGTTCCTCAGAATCAAGTCTAACCTGCTGTAAATCAGGCTGGAGCTATCAGTGACTGTTTTGAAAGAGTGAGCATTTTGCATTTCTGCATTCATTTACCAATCCTGAAAAAGGGAGCCATGCTTATTTATCATGGATCTTGTCATGATTAATCCATGGATATTGCTAAGGCTCTAGAAAGAAGTCCACTTACATTGCTTTTTTA
The DNA here is from genome assembly GCA_013399695.1 of Formicarius rufipectus. NCBI lineage: Eukaryota > Metazoa > Chordata > Aves > Passeriformes > Formicariidae > Formicarius > Formicarius rufipectus. The sequence continues at coordinate 1,742,969 of VXAU01002350.1, read as the reverse complement.
TGTCTTTTTTTTATATTTGAAAAGGTCTTTTTCATTGAAATAGAGAAACTCACTGTTACTGTCAAGAACCTCATTGTAAATGCAGAACACTCAAAAAGACAATAACCCATAACTTACGCTTTTTTCCCCCAAGAACAGGCATCTGAAAGATGCATTTCCCTCAGATTATTCTCTTCAGATCTTTCACTGGTGATCAACCTCCCTGAGAGAAGAGCAGCATCTTTGCATGTTTATGCCACACTAAGAGGCCTTGGTGTTATATCAAGGCAATGCTGCAGTGGCATTACTAACATCTCACAAGGCCAGTGGAGATGGACCAGCAATGAAGCCAAAGCCACTTGTCCTATTGGTTATTTTGAAGATGTGCAGACCTGCATCATACCAATACTAACAATTAAATTGATACTTTACTTCGTGCCAACACTGAATATAATTTTTAGATACTTCATGAATCATTTCTGCTGCATATTAAAACATTACGTAAAGTGGAAATACAGAAATCTCGAAAAATTAGAGCTCATCAGTCACTGAATGAGAACCAAAAGTGTCTCTCCTTGTTCATCACTAAATTCTTAATTTCATTATGGTTTTGTTTCTGATCTTTTCTGCAACTGCTTTAATTTTATAAAACGTTAAGGAACTGCAGAAAACCCTGCAAAGCAGCCAGTCCAACTAATCAATATTGTTAGGTGAAAAGAAAAAAGAACAAAAGCAATAAATTAAAATGTAAAGTCCCATATATTCATGAAGACTCCAGTCTTTCAACAGTAAGACATTTTTAACTTAACTAAATTCTAATTTCCAAAAGATGAAATGAAATTAGAAATATAAACAGAATTTAGAGAAAGTGCATAAGAATAATCTTGCCACTGATATTATAGCGATATATTTTAAGTTCAAAGAGTTATAATCAAAAAATATTTGCTAATATTAAATCATATACAAAATACCCTCCAACAGATTTTCATCCCCAAAAATGTGTAAAAATATTTAGAAGCCTTTAATGCATTAAAAATCCGTATCTCTAGATAGAATTACTTATTTATACAGTATCCACAGACTGTGAATATTTGGTTTCATATTTTTTTTAATTTTCTTGTTTTCTTTAAAAAAAAAAAAAATATCCCAAACCCCACTGCCAAGTGACCAACCTCACCTCATTTTTTCCTATTGCATATTCCATGACTTCTTCAAGGAGTTTCTCCAAACTGCACTGAACATAAAGAGATGCACATCTACTTCTTTATCTTTAAATCACCATTATGGTTCTTATAGTATAGAACCAACTTTGATTCTATCCAGATCAGTCAGTACTTGGTAAAAACAGTTATTTTTGCTAGAGGGATACAAAGTGAAACAACACAAGGTCTTTCAGCCTCACCCAGCGAAAGCGTCTGTTACTCATTTCATAAGTTGCTAATGTCAGAGAATAGTTTTCAGATTCTAATGACAGAATATAAAATACAACCACACTAGGAAACATATAGAAGGTATTGGAGGCTTCTTTGCAAACATATCCTGTTGCATTTCCACTGAATATAAAAAAGACTTTTATCTTCTTACTTTTTTATCCACTATTCCTATTAAAATATTTATGAGTGTCCTTTTATTTTCCTGTAGATTTCTAATATCCTGACATTTTTTGCTTCTCCTTACACTTCATAAAGTCACTTTGAAAGCTAATTCAGGAAAGCAATTTTTTCTCCCTGTTTAATATAAACATAGCCACCACTATTCCTTATTTTTAAAGGACAATGGCTCTAAGGCACTACCTTGACAGTATAAAATCGTCAGCCTTCTTCCTAAGAATATTTAAGTTTACTGCCAGGATGGAATATGAATCTCAAGCTTAGTTCATAAAAGCGTAAGTAGCCTTGGTTGTGCAGGCCTTAAAAAAAACACCATATAAACCTAAAAGTCTTTTCATGCAACATTTTCATCCTACATTTGACCAGGAATATAAAGAGAAGACAGCCAGCTGCTGCAGAAGAAAGAAAAGCATTAAAAATCTGAAGCTCTGCTATATTTATTTGCACAGTGTGCATTTCAATAATCTTATTTAGATGGGATATCTTAACTAAGGTAACATAAAAACAGTGGTGATATTCTTTTCACAGGGTTTGGTCATGAAAATGAGCCTGAACTAGTCCCATTGTTTTGGTTCAGCTTTTGTAAAATGTTGGCAATAACATGATGCTGAAGGTGGGTAGTCAACTAGTATCACACTTGCTGACATATGGATGTGTATTGATGCAACTGACAATGCCAAAATTCTTTTCATTAAACGTTCACATTTACCAATAGTTCCAAAAACTTAACAGTTTTACCCTTTAAAAAGGATTCACTACATATGGTAGATAAATGATCAAGTTTTCTGTATCCCCTTCTTGACATAAATGCACTTGCTCAAAGAAAAGAGATTTTGGAGGAAGGAACTATAATTAACACATATTTTCCTTTTTCTCTCTTTATAAAGTTTACCTTTGTTTTTTATAAATAGATCTAATAATTCAGTGCTACTGAATTATTAAATTTGTCATTAAAACTGGATTCAAGCAGATTTCACCAGAATCTGCATCCTTATTTAAAAGACAGTCTTTGGAGATGGAAATCCAGGGAATTTATCTTCATTATAGAGGCCAACAGTGGATTTCTCAGAAAACTAATTACTTCACAGCCAACATTTGGCAGCTGAAGGACTCTGAAAAATTCAAGATCTTGACAGAAGGTCAACAGAATAGCCTGCTGTAGGCAGAAAAGTACTTTCCAGGGTTTACTAAAAATCTCAAGGTATGCTGGGTTATGCAGTAGTTAGCCATTCATAGTAGCTAATCATAATACTTAATATTCCTGCCACTGAACAAGAAGATACTTGCAGTGATAATGAACATATAGCATTAAAAAAACCAAAACAAACAAAAACCCACAAACAAACAAAACCAAACAAACAAAAACACCAAAGGAACAATACTGAAATTTTATCATCATTTATATCGAGAGTGTCACTGGTTTGGCATATTTCAGTGTTTCATTTGCAGTAAGAATTCAGGCATCCTCTTCGGGCATTTTAAATGAAATGGAAAAAAGAGCCCAACTGCAGAGTATTACACATGGTAAAGAACAGAAAACATTTTAAAAGACAACAGAATTAAAAAGAACTAAAACAAAAGAAAAAATAAAGATACCAGGACACAGACTAAAAAATAAAAATAAAAAAAAGAGGAGGAGTTGATTGGCACTGATGGTACATGGTCCTGGACAAAGCGAGAAATAGCTGAAGATGTCACATGTTGCTGTTTCAGAGCAACAACCAAATGACAATGTGATATAGCAGCCAACAACAAACTAAAATCTTTTCAAACACAAAAGAAAGCAAAAGTTCAGTTTTGGCTATATATTCAAAATCTGAGCAGGGGGATGACCATGGTATTCCTAGATACTAGTGACACATTGTCCTGGTTTTAGTAGCCAGGGTCAGTTTGTCACTGTGTGGGTGTGTATTCTAAAGCCTCTATGCCATTTTTCCCATGAACTGCTCACAATGGCACATTAGCAGCTATTGTCTAAGGGACAGCACACCCCTCAGGCTGCAGGCTGGGTGTTTTGGAACTTCTGTGAGATAAGGAAATTCTTCTGCCTCCACACCCACCTGAGGGGCCATGTCTGCTACTGGCCCATCAGGGGTGCCAAAAATAGGTCATTGTTTATGTCACAGAGTAAATCACCCATTGTTTAAGTCTCCGCCCTGGGGGAGGGACTGGGCGGAGCCTAAGTGGATATAAGCAAGAGGGTTTTGGGCCTGGGAGCTCTCTTCAGATCCAGAGGAGGACCAGAGCCATGAGCAGACTGGGACTGCCACTGGACTGCAACCATCACTTTCACCAGCAGAGGATTTACACTGCTCTTCGGAGGGACACGCCAAAGCTTTTTTTTCTTCCCATCCACCAACCCCCGGGGGGCAACCCAGCAATGGCTACTCATCTCATCACCTGCGGTCTGTAAAATACCTCCGTGCCTGCCAGGGACAGGGACTGGGGGAGGGAAGGGATTTTGCTAAGGTTTTTTCTCCTATTTTACTCGTTTAGTTCTGGTTGTTTTTGTTTATCTTAAATACATATATATAGAGATATATATAAATTATAACTAGGAACTGTTATCCTTCCATTTATGATATCTTTATTAAAATTTGTTTAGAACTTGAAGGAGATTTGTCCCTCTGTTTTAGTTTTAATTTTTCTAAGCTCTCTAAACTTAGACACAAATTTTCCAGCAAGAGCTAAGAGACTAAAGTTTACATCTGTCACTTCTCCTACAAGCATGCCTCATGAAATGTTCATGTCCCTAGATATGATGAGCTACAGTCAACAGCCACATTCGCAAACAGGTCCCTGCCTGTGGGAGACCATCTTACTGGGTGCAAAAATGCGCCCTATGAATGGACCTGCAAATGCCTGGACTAAAAGGTGGACCTCAATTGTATGTCCCTGACATCTCATGCTCTCCAACCACACAACCAGAGGAACTTACAACCTGATCCCAACCTCCTCTTCCACTTCTTTCCTCTGGCCATCCCACACCTTCAGCCAAAGCCTGCACTGTATGATGTGGTTCATGTTTACATGTCTGCAAGAGATCCAATTGGTCTTGGCAGAAACATTTCAAGAATCATAAAAACATTCAAAAATTGAATTATATGGACATCCTCTACCCTGGCCAGTTTTGTACCCTTCTGCAGATGAAGGTTAATACAGGTATTCAGGACCACCTAAGTCTCTCTTTCTCTGTTTGCAAGCAGTCAGGAAATCTAACTTTAAGAGAATCATCCACAACCAAATCAGTTCAAAATGCAGTGCAGATAAGCTAATGACCTTAGAAATCAACAGAAAGCAGATTTCTGAAGATTGCAAAGAAAATACAAGAAGACCAGAAATAAAAAATATACACAAAAAGAAAGTCTCTGAATATGAATAAATATGGTTTTGCAGTTATGATACAGTAACAAGCCTGTAACTGAACAGCACGCAGAAATGTATTTGTAGCAGAGGAGTCCCTTAGCCACTCAGTTTCCTGATGATAAACTGAGACCCAACAATCCTATTTATATGTTTCTCAGTGATAATTTGAACACTAAATTTGAAGAGAATAGAAGTTATTTAGTATAGATTTATGTATTTCTTTTACAATTGAGAGGTTATCAAAAGACTTATTGTTTCTAAGCCATTTGAGAAAGAATAAACAATGTGTTCGAAGTCCCATGTCAGATCCTGCGCAGTCCATCTCTGGGATGCAGGTAGCAGATCCCAGAGGGTCCTCCTGCATATGTGTACTATAGAACCATAGAATCATGGAATCAGAGAATGGCCTGAGTTGGATGGGACCTTAAAGGTTATCTATTTCCAACCCACTGCCATGGGCAGATTCCTTCCACGGAACCAGGTTGCTCAGAGTCTCATCCAACCTGGCCTTGAGCACTTCCAGGGATGGAGAGTCAACAACTTTCTAGGAAATTTATTCCAATGCCTCACTATTCTCACAACAAAAAATTTCTTCCATGTGCCTAATCTACACCTATTCTAAACCTCCTCTCTTTCACTTTAAAACCATTCCCACTTGTCCTGTTACTACATACCCTTGTAAATAGACCCTCTATCTTGTAGGTTCCTTTCAGATACTAGGTGGTTGCAATTAGGCTACCCTGAAGCCTTGTCTTCTCCAGCCTGAACAATCCCAATATTCTCAGCCTTATATAAAAGGTGTCACGACAGTCATTTGAGATTCAGTTCTTCTTTGATTCAGTTCCATTCATCTCCTGAAATTTTGTGAAATAATGTTCTCTGGGTTTACAGAGGCTTTTACACTTGGCTAACAGCAGTTAGCAACTTTTTAACAACTTTCACTCTGGACTAGCGAAAGAAGGTCCATCCAGTGCTTTATGTCATTGTACGCTCAGCCTCTGTTCTTCAGGAAGCACAAGAATAATAAACCTACTTCTACAGAAAAAGGGCTAATTGCCACACATCTCCATGTGTTAGTCATTACTTTCTATGAACATACACCATAAAAACAGCACATAAGTTGAGAGAATATGCAGGAGCTTTTTCCCTAAGTCACTTGAATTTGCGAATTGGCTTTTTTTGAGACAAAAAAACCCAACTATTCCAACAACTTTAGATTTTCCTCTTTTTCCCTTTCTTCCTTTCATGCCCTGTCAGTATGAATAATGAAGGGTAAGCACCCAGCTGGTTACACATTAGATATCAGTCTAGCTTTCTCCTGGGAATGGAACATGCTGCATTCTTTATAATATAATGGTGCAAAGTAAGGGATAAAGAATAAGAAACTCCAACTTTAGAATGATTTTGTTTCACTCAGTTGGCAACATTTTTAGGTTTCTGTTCCATTACGCAATGGTAAACATCTTCAGCTTCAGTTGAAAAGGTACTACATGGATTTCCTAACATTTTCTTATCTGAAGCAAAAAAAAAAAAAGCAAGAAAATTATATTAACTCTTAGTAACAACTGTTCACTCACTCAAGGTCTGTTTACAGTAATATTATGTCTAGCAGCTAGTATTACAGAGCAAGAAAACAATAAACTGTCATGCTGGATTCTTATGGAAATTAATGTAGGAAATGGTGGTCTGTGATGTAATCCATTTAATCAGCATGGAATCTAATGCAATGGTTTGTTATAGAGCTTCACATAGACCCCAAGCAAATATTTGCTGTCCATGTTAAAGAGAGGCATTTTCAGGCTTTTACTGTAGGATGCATTATTTCTCCCAGTCCTTCCAAGCTCATTAGCTGTCACAGTGGAGGCAAAGAGCAACTGTGACATGAGCAGCTAAAAATACCTCTTATTGGCATCTGTTCTGTGGTATTTTGTGTTCATTGGAACCTTCAGTGGGTGTGTGAAATTTTCCAGCTGCTTATAATATATAGGGCTGAGCTTTAAAAGACTCAGTTACAGACCTTGTGTTATAGAGAAGGGAAGGTCTAGAAGGGTTACAAATAAAAGGGGTATCACTACAGGCTAGTACACTGCTTTACACCATGCAGAAGTTTGCTTGCAAATAACCGTGTTTTTGCAAATTATGATAAAAGTCTATCCAAAACCCAACTGATCCCAGTATTTCAAAAAGTTTGCAGACATATACTATGCTTTTACCCTACAAGTGTCTGTTTTCTTCTCAGTATATAGCCGACTGGAAATGACTTATTTTTGCTAGTAAGAAAGGTTAAGCTTTTTTTTTTTTTCTTTTTTTTCTTTTTTTNTTTTTTTTTTTTTTTTTTTTTTGGTGTTTTTTTTTTTTTCCCCCCAAAATGTCATATGTGATAGCTTCACCTAAATTTTTGACTCCCAAAAAAAGGAAGTAAAAAGTTGAGAAAGAGGAATTGGTCATTTAGGTTTATTTTATAAGTTTAATCAACAGCCTGGAGAAATCACAACTAGCAAAACAAAGAAGCCACCAAACTGGATGTTGAGCCAAGACTGTCTACTGTATGGGACTCCAGAATGCAGTAGTGGACTGAAAGGCTGCCCTGTGCCACTGCTCATTTTTAACACCAACTACCTTCATCATATTAACTGCCCCAGCAGGACGTAACACAAAGTGCAAGGCTTATTCACTGGAAAGGGGCTTATATTGCCTTCTGTAGCTAATTTCTACACATTAGAAAATGTTTTCTGCCTTACTGCTTTCTCATGTGGTAGGTGTCTGAAATAAAGACAAAGAAGAAAAACTGTTCAATGTCTCTTTATGATTTCTCATAGAAAAAAAAAAAAGCCAGTTAAAGGAATCAAGAAGTCAACTTGTAATAACAATTTAATGAGACTTGGTGGGTCTTGTCATCTATCTGAGCTGATATTTGCAGTAGATATAGCAACTGTCCATGGTAGGTGGTTAGCCAGAAACAATAAAAGGCATGAGGAACACTTGCACTCAATTAAGAAAGTGTCACATTATCTGGCATTAGTTATATACCAAAAAATAATAAAGTTGAAAGCGTCTAAATGATCTCAAGTGGCAGAAAGGGAAAAAGCTTCACCATAACCTGTATTCAGTGAAAGAAGCCTTAGGAAAAATCCACCCACATTATAACCTCTTTCCAACTATTTAATGTGCATTCTGAATGGTTATACAAGATAGCTGAGATAAGCAGAAAGCTTCCTGCTTAAGAGTTATTGCCGAAGACATTGGTTCACTCTGTCTCCACAGGGAAATTGACTTAGACTTTACTTTCATCAGCAGATCCAGTAAGAAGAGTATTAATCATATCACTTTATAGAATACTTTGGCACTACCAACTGATCATTTTTTTCCTGAGTTGTAAGACAAGACACCATTTCTTGTGAGATGAATCATGAAGAATTACCACTTAGACAATATAAGAGGGCAGCTATGAAGTTGGTCCTAGCTAGGTGTAGCTCAATATGCTTTCATGAATAATTTTCAGCTACAGGAGTTAAGAAGTCCACATTAGAGACATGAGTTGATTAAAAAAAAATGGATGCAACTATCTGTGTGGGTATCAGATGTTTCTTTGAGATTGCATTGCTCATAAGGGTTTTTCTGTTTCAAGGAGATGATGAGTAAGCAAATAAACCATATGCTAAAGATAATGAATATAAACTTATTTATTTCTCATAGATCCACATGGAAAATTTCAGTATATGACTAGGCACACTTAAATCTGTACCTCACAAGAAAATGTGTACTGCAAAGCAATAGTGTATTTGTAATCCTCTTAGAGTAATGAAGATAAACTTACTGAGAAAGCAAAACACTCCACTGAACCAATAAAATCACCCATTTTTGGGATTTGTAAAATCCTGTCAGTGGCACCCAGGATCTTGGATAGTGTAAAAATTATTAGAAGTTAATAGCTCTGGCAAGTATAGGAAGTTTCAATGGCAATGATGCAATGCCCAGAACTTAACCAGCCTGACTACATCGTGGGCTCTTCTGCAAAGGGAGCTACAACACAGAAAACAGTATCTGGTTTTCCTCTTTTGAAATATGCAATACTAAATGGCATCAAAGGAAATTTGATTCCAGTAAAGTGAAATCAAATGAGCAGATGCAGCAAGTAAGTGGAGTAGGAAAACAGAATTTGGCACCACAGCTCTTATCCTCAGCCCACCTCTGGCCCCTAGAGCTATGAAGAACATTGCCTGTGAACTCTGAAGAGTGCAGCGTGACATTTGTGCCTGCTTCCCCAGGACCAACTGTTCCCTTGGTGACAATATTGCCAAGCTAAAAGCGTGCTGCAGGTTGCCAGCCCTGCAAACTGAACCCCTTCCCATTTCTATTGCCAGGAGGCAATCCTGGTGCTCATAGGAGAGGGCTCATGGTGTGCTACAGGGCACAGGCACTTCGGATATCCGTTGCTGGACAGCTGTACAACACTCGATCCTGGAAGCGCCCACTGCTGTGGTCAAAAGGAGTGAGAGCCCATGGCCTGGGACAAAGACCCTGAGTGTGCCTGGGCAGTCAGCTTTGCAGGAGTCTCAGACACCAGCCCAGCTCTCTACATTAAGTCATCCTCATGAACAGGGAACATGGATAGGAAGTAGATCTACCGCAGAAATGGGATAGGCCAGAGCTTTACAGGCAGTGTCAGAGGGATCCACAAGTACCAGGATGGCAGCATGTCATGTCACTGTCAGGTTGCACGTAGCAGTATGATTTCAAATACAGTGGGGTGCCTGACTGGTACCTAGCATAACATTTAGACAGTAAATGATTTAAATTTCTTTAATTTTTTTAATAGTTAATTTAATTTTTATTTAAAAACAAACCAAAACAAAAAAAATATCATCCATGATTTTTCTAAATTAACAGGGAGAAGACAAATAACAGAGAAAGCAGTGGTGGAGCTGAGGCTGTGTTGGGAATTTGAAAGAGTGTGCTGAGAAGAGGTAGAGTTAATGAAGCACAGAGGAAGAATAACGATAATTAAATTGCCCAGGACAGTAGCAATGAGAGATAAGGAGAAAGCTGGAGAAGGAGAGGTAAGAATTCAGTCATCTGTGAAACAGGTGCTAGGAAAATGACTGTCTATAGACTAGGAGAAGTGATGAGAAATTCATTCTACAAAATGCTGAACTGATATGAAGAAAAAACTACCTGTGGAAATACCAGCTTTTAATTCATGTTATTTATCTTGTGGCCTATCGCAATCCCTCATCAATTTATCAAATGAATTACAAGGTACAAAACTTCAGTGACTTCAAATACTCTCTCACCATTTCCAGACTAAAGCTGGACCCTAATACTGGTACCATTTAAAAAAGTAATTTAGCTTCCAGAACTAGTCACAGATGTGTGACACAGATTATTCCATCACTTGTTCAGGAACAAACCAAGAATAACTTATTGCAATCAAAGAGTAAATTAAAAAGAATCCAAACAAACCCAAACTTGTACCAACTTCCTCTTCCATTTAAAATAATACAGATCCCCACGTTTTGATGGTGGTATATTATTGCAACTGAATGTAATATTTGCTTATTCAGTTAGGGTTGTTGTGATAGGAGGTCACTGCAAACCAATGCATACTAGAAGTTACTTTATTCTAAGTGGGTTAGATATATAGAAAGGACTAAAGTAGACCAAAATCTACAAAGGGGATGCTAAAATATATCAAATAAGAGTAAATGTAGAAGCAAAATAATTAATCTGATTTTAGAATATCAATATGAAAAGATAATCTGTGTCCAGATGACAACTTTTCCATCTCTAAATATATACTGGTAAGATATTGTGTAGCATATACAAAGTGTCATTACAACCACTTTAATATTCACTTAAAGAGAATCCAACCATTGAAGTCAACACAAAAATGCCATCATTAAAGCTAAAAAGACTAACTAAACAGAAATAAGAATTAACCTTTGGTTATGCACGTGAACAGCATGGACAGAACTTGCTGCTCTTTACATATGATAGGTTTTTCAATAAATCCCATCTTTTCACCAGTTTTGTAATTCAAATTATGTTCTCAGATGTTTTATCTCCATGTTCTGATCACACAAAATAAGGTTTTGAGTTCCACACATTTAGACTGTTAATGCAAAAGATTAAAACAAAGAAAGGGAACGTTTAATACTTCAGTTTTAGAGTATATAGCTGGGTGAATAGCAATACAAAATGTAGAACAGAAGAACACCATGTATTGCAATGCTCTTCCCTGCCTCTTGTATGTCATACCAATGAAGGACAGCTTTTTGATGCAGTGTGATCTTTTCATGCAGAGCACTCATACCTCAGTGTATTTGATTATATAAAAAATATGCACAAAATTTTAAATTAAAATAACTTGCCATTGACTTCCTATTATGAGAGGAAATACATTCTGCTACCCAGGGCAGGGCATTTCAGACTTTTGGGAACATAGACCTACTCTCCTTTTTAAAAAACAAGGCACTTACTTATGAATTGCTCTTTAAGTGAACAGAGTCAGTGGGAATTTGATAGCATTATGCCAGAAGAATGTTTTGCCTGTGGGCTAGAACTGCTATGGGCAGTACAGTGTCACTTCAATGAACTCCAGCTTACCAGGGCATGTGTGAATGGTTTCTTTATGCAAGGCTCTTACAGCCAATGTGCTTCTGAAGGAAACACTGTTTTGTGAAATTCTAGTCTTAGTCTTCTTCTCACTCCCTCAGTCTATAAAAATAAAAAGTTAGTTTAAAAATGTACTAGAGAAATAAAACTGCATCCAAATAAAATTTATTCACTCCCAGGCAACTGTGCTTCTATTTCTAGCTTACTGGCAGAAGATGAATTTGTGACTTAAGGGCAGAATTTTACAAGTGGAAATACAGCAAAAGAGGTACCTTTATGCAGTATGGAGTTCTCTACTTTGGAATGAGAACTTTCAGACTTCTTTATGTTGCATATCTAAACCTCATTAATGTTTACAGTCACAGCTAGGGATTGTTATATTTCTAAAAATCTGCTGCAAAAACTCTGCATTTAAAAAATGGCAGTACAGAATAGATACTTTTCTCAAAGAAATACATTCATTTTGCTTGCTTTGAGTGTTAGTCTAGAATATTTGATAGGCATGTAAACTATAATTTAAATTTCTTGGTAGAGCTGCAAAAGCTTCTTCATTATCAAATCTCAATTATATCAGCATGAATAGTCTCTTTTTGGGTTTAGGTTATTTTTGTTTGCTTGTTTTTTAGTTGTGGCTGTTTTTAAAATTACTCTCTGGTTTTTGCTAATAAGAGCTAATAAGAGTTGAAAAGGTGCAATAAGTATGCATGCTTATAATTGCAAATGTAACAATAAATAATTATTAAGCACCACTTATGAAAATACAGCAGACAGTAGCAATTTAATGCCTCTCTCAAGATAGAAAGAAGAATCTTTTCCTCTCCAGGTGTATGGTATTCAGAATAATCTCCAGCTTTGAGCAGGCAAGGAGAAGGTGCTGTTGCTTATTCTGAAGCCTACTGAAACAAAGAGCATAAACATCAAAGAGCATGAGATTTTTTTTTTTAATTGGATTTTTGTAAAAATAAAGAAGGCTCTATAGTTTCTTTAAAGATGGGATACATTTTAGCTGAATTTACATTAAAGTCCTTCAACTAATAGTGATATGATGTTCCTGCTGCTCCAAAATAGCAACATTCAGACAATACTTAAAAATGGCAATATAATTTTTTTTCCATTAAACCAATCTAAGTGGTTGCTGTTCAATGGTTTATGCACTGCAACACTAAAGCATATTGAAAACATTTTTGTATTATTATCATTATTGAGCAGTGTAAAATTATTAATTCATTGCAGTAGCATCTGAGAACCAAATCATGGGAAAACAAAGGCCCCACCTGCATGGTCAAATATACATTTTGGTCCAATCACGCTGTAATGTATACAAGTCTATTATCAATTTTGAAGAACTAGGAGCTCCTAAGGAATTTATGTTTGGGTCTAAGAGTGTAACCAACCACTGGCACAAGAGCGTGCAGAGACAACATAGCAAAAAAGCCATGGGATTTCCCACCTGTAGAAAATAAACTAGTTAGTTAGCAAAACATTTTAATCAATATTTTGAGGATTGTTTTTTTATGATCTTGAGAAACAATTTTATAGATGAGTGATGATATGTCCCTGGTACACATGTATTTTCACCTCAAGAATTACTGCTCGCTCTAGGAAAAATATGCCGCAACACAACAGGGATTTTAAAGATGTAATATGCTTTATATTTTTTCTAAGGTCACTATGCCACAGCGTAAGCAATTCAGTAATAGAATCTTGTCATTTCTTTTAGTCTTCAGATGGTATTTCACAAAGGAATTCCACTGCTTCCACTAGTGTAACTGAACTGAAGATAAATAGTACAGACTCCTACCCATAGAAGGAACAACAAGTCAGTCTCCTGTGGAGATTCAGTTAAATAATAGATGTCTATTTTTATCAGATAATGATTTGCCTTAGATTTATTAGTATAAAAAAGACATTGCAATCTACTAATGATTTGCATTCTTTAATGGCTGTTGTACATATTTGTTGTTTTCTTTCTCATTTAAATATCTCTATAATTTAATAATAAAAGCACTGATTTTTTTATATACAATATAGATTAATTTTATACCACTTAATTGTCCTGACATCATGACAGGTTTCTTTTTCTGAGTACTTTCCAAAAAAAAAAAAAAAAAAAAAAA
>VXAU01002350.1:1711046-1729252 GCA_013399695.1 Formicarius rufipectus | reverse complement strand
AAAAGAAAAAGAAAAAAAAGCAAATCCAAAAGAGACAAAAATCCAGAAACAAACCAGCTAACTTAGCATAAATGTTGACTCAAAAGAACTCTCCATGTTCTCAAAACTGCTAAGTTATGAGTCATTTCTTACTATGATGAAAGGGATAACGGATTCGGTCTTTCAACCATGAAAAAAAAACCAAACACATGAATACTGCAGGAAATATTAGAAACAGTATCTGCAGACCTCCTACATTTCACTGTTCTGATTGCATCAAATATGTACATCCTAAGCAGAAAGCTTTTGGTAAGGCACAGCAGATGGCAGGACTTCTGGAGGAGAGCAGGTGGGACTGGGAACCTGGGACCCTCTGCTCTAACCTTGACTAGTATGATGCTGTGACGAGTTCAAAGGTAGATCTTCTCAAATATAAATAATGCAGATAATGTTGCCTACTTTCTGGGGCTGCAGTGAGGACTAGTTCTGAGGGAATGCTTTAAGAATGCTTTACAAGCACTGCATATTAACAGATAAGGAGAATCTTTTGGACCATTGAAAGACTTGGGAGTTACACTCTCAGGGCTCCCAGCAGTCAATGAAAGCATTATTGGTTTATATTTGGTAAGAGCCATGTAGAATAAAAACTATCACTTCTTGAGTGAAGACTTGAAGACATGTCTCTCCAAAGGTGCTGGTATTGGGGAACCATGCGTCAGGGCAGGGTCAGGATCTGAATGCACATGCACTCACAACTAGGGACTGAAGAGCTACTTCTTTTGTGAAAACAAAATGTGCTTCAACTCCTCTTGCCATGAGTCAAGAGCTGAATCTTCCCAGAATGATACAGGACATATTTCTTTCAGATGGGAACACTCTGGACCTCTTACACACAGCAAGCACATGTTCAAGATATAATAAAACCCTCTTGCTCAACACTTTGGTCTGAAACCGCAGAGACTGAAGTGGGGAGAAGCTACCCTGAAGTTCAGTACTTCAGTATATGAAGTTGCTGTGCTGTGTTGAGAAGAATTAATTGGCTTCTTAAGTAGGTTTTGTAGCTTATGCAGATATCTACACTAACAAGAGTCCATATCACCCACTTATGCCTCTATTTACTACACAGGAGTCATTTCTGTAGACACTGGTTCATTGGTCAAATTTATAGTTAAACAATAACTGCTTGAAAAAAATGCTGTCACATATTTTAAATTAGAGGGCCAAAAGAGCAAAGATAGCTCTATTAGTGATGATCAGATTTACAGCAATTTTAGAAACATAGGCGCTATCTAATGGATTTAAAATGCTTGTGAAAATTGATATAGACTTCCTAAGGATACAAAGAACTGTTGTTAGCCTAATTTCTCAAACTATGAATATGTATGAACTCCTATTCCACTTAAGTGTATGAAATTTTTTAATGCATGAAAATTTTAAGGACTCAGGTTAAAAAAGGCACTCTGTTATATCTTAAATCATCATCAATAAAAACACAAATTAAAAATTAAACAGATTAAGGACACACAATAATATAAGCCACAAAAATATTGGACTTCTTTTTTTTTAAAAAAAATCAGTGTTATTTAATAAAGAGCATCACTATTCTGCTGTCATAAATGCTATTCTGTCATTAATATCAAGTCAGCAGATGCAGCTTAATCTACTTTTGATTAAACATGCATTGTATGAGTCAGTGCAGATCTTAAAAATCTATTATAAAATACTGCAGTCAGGAGAACAATAGTTAATACAAAGCAGTTGAGTCCTTCTGCTGATTGAGTCTGATTAACGTGGATGGCAGCCACACATGCACAGGAAGAAAATAAAACTCTGCTAAAGAACTCAGGGCTCCGTATGCCAAGGTGCTGGCGTAGAAGTCCTAGTGATGTTTTTCCCCCAACACATTTCCAGAAAGGAAGAAAACAAACAAATCCATAATGACGACATTTCTTTTCCCCCCTCTACACGTTTCAAGAGAATTTGCTTTAGTTTTCCTGGCTTTTTTG
Organism: Formicarius rufipectus; assembly: GCA_013399695.1. Lineage (NCBI taxonomy): Eukaryota > Metazoa > Chordata > Aves > Passeriformes > Formicariidae > Formicarius > Formicarius rufipectus. Next base: position 1,727,267 of record VXAU01002350.1, on the reverse strand, counting down.
GCTGCAGTAGAATGAACGGCATAACCAGAAAGTAATTTTCAAGTGTAACTCCACTTGCTTTCTCTTTTAAGAAAGATCCCCAACAGATTCACAATGCTTTTCCCTGTTAAAAGAGAAATTTGTGTAGTTAGAAGCCTCTAGGTGTCAGTGGGGAACAGGCAAGGGCTCACCACAGTCTGTCAGGAACAGGCAGTGCTTCAGTTTCCCAAGGATCACCCTCACCACAGGGATTCAGACACATCTAAAGACCATTAGACAACCAGATTCGACGGTAAGGACCAACTCCTCTGCTTTGCACTTACAGCTCCCAGAACCAACAGTTTGTATTTAGAGGGGCTATTAGTCTCCATTTCAAATGATTATTTGAAAATTCTTTCTCCCCAACAAACATATGCTGCCAGAACAGCCTGCTATCTTTATCCTTCACTTTTCCTTCTGTACTTTCGAAAGAATGACATAATTAAGTCATGTTCAGGCACATTAAGAAAAGCCTGTAGTTTACTTGCATGCCACTGTCTGAAATAGGAGTAAATGAATACAGATGACAAAAATAACCTACAAGTGAGGCACAGGAGATGGTCAGCAAATCTTCGTGGTCATTATGCTGGCCACTGTAGGAACCCAGAACAGCAGGCTTCTGCTAGTGCTGCTTCAGTTTCACAAGATGACATGTGTGATCTGGAGCTCCTCTCAGACTTGAAGCACTCTAAACCTATGTGTATATTATTTTCCCATGAAATGTGACATTAACATAATCATTGAACCATATTTATCATAAGGCATCTAAGAACCACAGAAAACATGAACAGTAGTGAATTACATCCACTTGCCATCAGGCTAAATGCATAGAAACTCAGCTCAATCACCTAAACACTGGCAACTGTAACCACTGAAGATGTACAGAGACATCTGCACAGGCCTGGCTGATGACAGACAAATCTGCAGGACATCTGCATTCTCCAGAAGAGAATGTTGGTCTCAAGAAGACTTGCAGAATCTCAAACACCATCAGATGCCTGTGGCTAGACACTAAAACAACCCTAAAAAGATACCATAGTAAAGTTTATAGATGTATGCCCCCATTTAGAAGTATTTCTATACTTGATTTAGCTTGTTGGTATTCTCTATAATAATACTTGTTGGCATTCTCTATCGTAAGTCCAAAGAATGAGACTGGACACAAATCTTAAATGGGACTTTTGCAAGTATATATTAACTCTTGATTGGAATAGTTTAGTGCTGCATTCACAATAAATTGCCAATTGTTCAAGCAAGGCTTGTAAAGAAAGATTTCACTTGAGCAGTTTTTCAGGTAACTGCCAAAATATCAAAGCACAATGTCCATAGCAGTGAACTGCTCCTTACCTGAGCCCCCAAAATAGTTCAATGCAACAAAGGCATTGTCTGTCAATGTTTTAAAATTTATCTCTATATTTTCAATCATTAAATTTGAATAATGAGCAAATTTTCTTGTTCTAATTCTGTGTGGAATCCTTGAAATCCTGATTTTGCATAAAGATCACAGTAATGTCTTCTATTTTCTCTCCATTCAAAAAGGATAATCAAATGAATAGCAAAGTGTGGCAAAAAGAAACATTCTGAAACTGATCTAAAAATACAAGATATTAAAGATTAAAAGAAATTATTTTTAAAGGGCTTATGTTTTTTGTATCAGGTTTAATTTTACTTAAATTAAACTAGAGAGAGTTCTCTTTCTTTCTCCAGTCTTTCCATGCTGGTGCCACAGCTATCTGAATGTAAACATATTTCTCTTTGTAAATGAAGGCATTCATGCTGCAAAGGCTAAAGATTTCCTAAATATATTGCTATTAGTGCTTAAAAATGATGTGTGACATTTCCCCATGGCAGTCCATTGGGACACAGAAAGTCAGGCTTGATTTTCCCGAAAGGACAAAACCTTTTAAAGATTATAATGCATTCTTTCACATTGGTTAAATAAACCCACAACCTGGTCTGCATGAAAAGTTTTAAATTTAATTTCATTTCAATTGCAATGACGGTATCTTGATAGTGTTTAGATAGGACTCTTATCAAACACAGAATATCCCAGCAAAGGAATGGGGTTCTGCCTACCTCCTCTTTCACAGGAATAGCAGTTTGCTGCTATCTTACTCTATTTCTTCAGTCATTGATTTCTTTAGTGATCCATCTTTTATGATGGAGGAGATCTCTGTCCTGTATTACTTTTACATCAACTCACTGTCCAGGGCACAGCTTAGCCCAATAAGGCATGACTGTTAGTAGTTGGTGTAGTTGGTCAGCACCTTCCCCAAGGAAATGTTTCTGCTCATTAACGTCAATCCTGCATTTCGCTTTTCCATTCTCTTTTGCAAGCCAGATTCCTCAGTGCTGCAGTACCTTCTCATGGACCATGTTTTTGAAAACAGGAACAGGAGATTAAAGGAAATTACTGAATAGAGGATGAGACTGCAAATAAACTGCCCTATAAATTCCAGGACACGATATGGTAAGAACATATAACTGAAATTATGGCAGCTTTCCTTGTTGAGGTGAGAAGGTTTTAGTTGGAATTGCCTTAAACAGTATAAGCTTTCTCCTCACCACTGTTTGTCCCTCCCTTCTTCCCTCCACACATCAGCTCACCAGGTATCTCAGTGGTTTGTGCTGTCAGTCTGTGACACAGACTGAGGAAATTAATAGTCTGGAAGAAAAGTGCCTCAGAGGTTCTTGCACTCTTTATCAGTTGTCCTACTGTTTGCAGCTAAAGAGGGCAGCACATTTCTCTAATATCTAGCCAGTCTATGAGCACTGGACACTGGCAACATTTGCTGTGGACTGGGAGGAAGCTCAACTTAGAGCTGAAGTTAAGCAAAATGCACTTTATCCGAAATGTTGCAAGATTCAGAACTGTAAGTATATTTCCATCTTTCTGTCTCTTGTGCTTTCTTCTGAAGCTGTACAAAACTATTTTAATATCTTTAAAACAGTACAATGACCTGACAACTCTATTATCTGTTTGCTATGTATTCCAATATGATGTCATAGTCCCCTCCCTTTCACACCCAGAAAAAGCACAAACTAGATATATCCTCCAGTTTCCTCTTTTTTAAAAATAATGCTTGTGCTTTAAGTGGAACATTTCAAACATATCTCCTCAATTGGTTACATTAACTCAGACTCAGCATAGTTTCAACTGCCCTATGCAAGGTTTTTTCAGTGGTATAAAGATGTGTGTGAGGCCTCTGAGAACAATTGCTGTAATCATTTCTTCAGATCTCTGGCCACATTCCCATTTCAATCAAATTAGCAGCTGGTCTTCTTCACTCTCCTACCTTTACAAGAGCTGCTGAATTGTCTTTCTTCCAGCACCTTATGCCAGTAAAAAATGGAGAAAGACAGAGACAGGGTGAGATAAACAAATCAGAAAAAATGAAGGGTTCTCCTCTCCCCGATGCAGTCTGAGTATGTAAAAAGATGAAACATTTAACTTGCTGTACAGACCTGGTCACTGGGTTTGTATGGTTCCTAAAGAATGACAACTACTCTTGACTATGATGCCTCTTGTACTCTGATTCTCAAACACAACAGACACAGATTAATGATAAGACTACAAGTCTGAGCAAGTACTGGCTCTCGCTCTCTAAGGCACATATTGCAGGCTTATGCTGACCGCAAACATGAGGCTAACTGGAGTTTATGATGAGAAGATTTTATATCAAGCTGACGAGGTTTACTTCTGGTTCATCATTTGACTTCCAATTTCTGACTTATTTCTGTGCACAACATACAGATTTGTCAGACTATGTTCTTCAGACACCACTTATTTCCTAGAAGAGCTCATGACTGAAAACACTTGCTATGTTATTAGTGCACTGTTGACAAATCCAAGGCTCATTTTACTTAATTAGCACACATTCTCTAAGAAAACTGCAACTCACAGGGCCAAAGTATCTGCTGCTGAATGTTAATGGCTCATTTGCAGCTAAGGCATGAGAAAATTTCAAGCAAAAGTTATTGCTTGAAAGAGCTTAGGTGCTTGAGGCAGTGGAATGCAGGAAAATTGGGGTTTAATTATTGATTAATTATTGATTGTAATTAAGGATATCAAACATTTTCCATAAGAGGGATATGTTTTAAATTTGACAGGACCACAAGAAGGTATTTCTATTTTAATTAGAACTACATAAGACTTTAGCCATATAACAGAAACCACATAGCCTAGGAAAAATAACATTACTCATGTAAAAAATTCTGAGGATCCTTTATTTGAACTACACAAAACACACACAGTTTAAGACCAGAGGAGAATTTCTGAATGCTCTTAACATCCTCACGGCCAGTAACATAAATCACAGCACTGCTTGAAAAAGGCAGTAACACATGAAATAGGGCATCCATAAAGGGGCAGATTTTGCATTCAGCTATAAGAGACAACGTCTCCAGCACTTCTCATTAATAAAACCAATCTAAATTTGGAATGTGTTTAAATTAAGGTACCTTGATTCAAAATGGTATTCCGGGTTCACAGGTGATACACTGCATTCTTTGAAGCAGTATCTCCTTCATAGCCTTCACTCCCATATGTCAGTCAGCATGTAAAATCTATCCCTTAAATTGGGCTGTGAACAAATGTGGATAACAGACATGGGTTGCTGCTAATACTTGTATTAATCTTCTTAGCAGAAGGATATTCTATGAAACACTTGAAATTTTCAAAATGTTGGAAGTGAATTAGAGTGTGTGGGAGAAAAATAAAAATAGGTTCTTGAACCCATAATTGTGACTCCCACATTGTTTGTTGCAACTGTCTGTGGTGATAGTGTTTATAATACCTCATCCCTTCAAGGCCAAAACCTCTTCAGTGTGGTTGAATGTTAAGCTTACTTTTTATTGCCACAAAATAGCACACATTTTAGAGAATCTGGCTGTGTTCACATATTTAGAAAGAAAGCAGCATATTCAGGGGGCAGCGTGGTGGCAAAAGCAATATAATGTTCATTTATGCTAATACAGTTCCCTATGGTCCTACTTAAAGTGTGTGTCCTTTGGCAGTCATGCTAACATTGGCAGTCTAATTGTCAGTGCACTCGTGGAAAAAGCAAACATGCATGCAAAATGGCACAATTCATGCTGAACGCTAACAGAACACAATAGAAATCTGGTACTCATTCCCTAATGCTTAGCTGAAGCAGACTTTGAGGATATTTCTTCTAGTTTTCATCCAGATGATGAACCAATAGTATCAAGCAGAGAATGTGCATCTCTCACTGACCTCCATGAAACCGTTCCCGGAATGATTCAAATTCCCTGCAATGCAGGATGAGACTCACCCTGCAATTTTTGGAACCACCAAATAAAAAGTCCAGATAAACGTGCATACTCATTCAAAATCCTTCAGCAACAAACCAAGATAATTATCAACGTGACAGTATGTGTAAAGTAACTACCAATGTGAAAACTAGCAAGGCAAGAATAGCAGTTTAAGATATCCAACCAATATAGTCTCTGAAAATAGTACAATACTCGACAAAATGGAGGTGATTATGCAGCTATAGCATGTATTTTTTACTAATCTAGTATTCATACCTTAAACTACTTTCGCTGTTGTAAGAAATTAAAATTTTATTAGTGTGAATACTGTATCTAACTTGAGAGAGAGCCACATAGTATTGCATGCTACATACATTCCTTTAATTTTAAACTACCCTTCAGAGGTGCTTTGAACCAAATAAATATCTTCCTTAACTAACTCAATACACAGATATTTTATTATCAGCTCCTTTCTGGAGCAATAAGTCTGGCATGATATTTTAAAAAAATTTAAATAAATCCTGTTAAAGATGTGATAAAAATAGGATGGGTGTATGGCAGAGTATGGTTTAAGTCACAATTTCATTATTTTATTTTTCCCCTTTGCTGCTCAGCAACAGACCATGCCATTCACAGAACTATTAATTTTATAACTGCTCCCACATATGTGCAATGAGGACTTCTGTTCTGTGCCATTAGTGATTTGCAGAGCAGGAAGAAAGGGGTTGTTTCTCTCTGATGCACACCGATGCACTTTTTCTCAGCTTCCTTACCTGCTAAACCACAGCTGTGTTGACATGCTCAACAGGCAAAGAATGTGCTGCAATAGCAAATAGCTGGTGATGAGGGTCTGGTATTTGCAACATGGGAATTTGAGGGTTTGAGCCCAAATCAAGCTTGGTCCTGGAGACTGAACACCAGCTCTTAGTGGCTGGAGTACACCAGATGCAAACAGCTGGGACACATCTTTTCAGTTTCACTTCAGAGAACACCATTCTGGAGGCTGCAATGCTGTTCATGGTGAAACCCAAACAACAGGTAGAGGGGAAAACATGGACATTGACTATAAAACAGCTGAACTAAATACAATGTTAACACAGCTTATGAAACCCTGGACTGTGCTTCGGGTCCAACAGAAAGGCTGCAGCAAAAGCAGATGAGGACAAAGATGAGCTGTCGTGCCAATTGAGAACAGGTGATCCAGCAGAGACAGATCAAGAGAGAGGTCTGCCTCAGGGGCATTCATCAGAATGGTCTCTATGGCATAGAAAACTGGGCAGGCAGATACCAGAAAGTTTTTCTATGGGTCCACACAGCTCACAGTTCCTTTCCTGACACCCTTTGTGAAGACAAGCTGAAATCTCCTCCCTGCTGAGGTGAACAGCCCTCCTAAAAGAAGTACGTTAAGCAAAATTAAAGCCTCGAGTTTTACTTCTGCCAGCAGGGAAACAGGTAGTGAGAAAGAAGAAATCTGATTTTCATCTGCCTACACTCACACTTGCTTTTCATAAAATGTTTTCACCACCTCTCTGTAACTTAAGAGAGGTCAGCAGTGATTCACTCTCCTCTGGTTCCAAAATCAAAGCTTCCTTCAGGAAGCCTAAGGGAATACATTCTTCTTGGTGGGGCATGAATCTAACACACACTGTTGTGGTATTCCCTATCTTCATGTCACTGGTCTGTAAGAGGTAACCAAAAGTAAATAGATTTTAAACAGAACGCAGCTCTGTAATTGCAAAGTACCTATTTTTATACATTTTCTGTTGTGCCCTAATCAAAATTTTGTGGAAACTAATTACTGAACCTGGAGTGATTTTGCTATGTTCACAGAATACAGAAAAATAGTATGCAACAGATGTAAACAACAGATACAGGGACCATTTACCCTCTATTCCACGGCAGATGTTGTGTGACCAGAGTTAAAAACTTTTGGGGACCCTGTATGTCTGAGAAGCATTATTTTTGGAAGCCTAGCACAAAATTTATAACCAGCCACTGAAGAATATTGCATCTGTCTACTGTCTTTAATTTTATTGCCACTTACTGCCTTAAATTTTAAATGGAGGTATCTGTCTTAAAATATTAAATGCAAGTTGGCTTTAGTCACCTATATGAGGTAAAAGACAGAGAGATCTTCTAATACTGGGTTCTGGACTCAAATCTTTGGTGAAGAGTGGATGAGCTTTCAGAGCAGACTCTGATAGCCAAGATATGGAGCTGAAAAACTGTCTCCCAGCTCTTCCCCCCTCCCTGTCTGAGCATCTGGAGTGCCATGCACTGGTGGCATTCAATCCTGCACAAATTAACCATAAAGTGAATTCATCCTTGTCATCAACAGTTCATATTACAGAAAAATTACAATTATATTGTACATAGATATTAAAAAATAACTAGAAAAAGGAGCAGTGTTTTCACTAAGATATTGGGCTCAAGATTTTTGCTCCATGTCACACAGCTGGTGAAGGAGTACATTAAGGGATTGTAACTGAAATGTGTAATTTGGAAGTCTTGAAGGTGTTTTCTGACAGAAATTGAAAAACTCAGGAAAGGGATGAGTGAGAAAATCTGTTCTGAACTGAGAATAGACTTGAAAAGGATGATAACATAGAGAAGGGATGTTGAATTTGCTTAGACTAAAAATTTAAAACTTCTCGAATTTGTATCTTGCATAATTTGAGGAATCTTGTGGTACCACTGCAGAAATACTTGATCAGGCTCAAAAAAACCCCTGGCTGACAAAGATCATTTATAAGGCATGACTTAAGGAGTTCAATGCTGAACAATTTAAAATGAGCCAAAAGTTCATTTGATACTTTTTTTTTTGTTTGTTTGTTTTTTGTTTTTTTTTTAGTTTTGTTTGTTTGTTTTTTTAAGAACAGAAGGTGAAAGATAGGATGACTAGTAGGAAATGATAAATATATTCAGAAACTACCACATCTGACACCCGGTTATAATAGTGCTTTTTTACTTTTTGGTAACCTTTACAAAATAACAGAGAACTGGCACCTGAAATGACTATATGGTTACATACAGACATGTAATAATGCCAGTCATGTTGAGGGAATGGTGAGGTTATACCTCTCTTTGGAAAGAGGAGGAGGGGGAGTGTGAGCTGAAGAAAGGGTTTCAGTATTTTGCAAGTATCCAGAATATTATCTGGGAGGAACATAAATGTAGAAAATAAAGGAGATGGGAAATAAATGAAAGCTGTCTGGAATTAGACAGATGAAAACAGTAAATTCAGAGGTTTCTTTCACAGTTTTGAAAGTAGCAGTTTCCCAAAGAGAAGACATGTGGAAATATCAATTCAGAAATATCCAAGTACTGAGCAAGAGGTAGCTACCAGTCCTAGAAGACTACTTCCTATTAATAATTTTGGCTTTAAGCTGAGACTATTCAACTGAAATAGCAGAGGGGAAAAAAAAAAGAGGCATATGGGTGGATCAAGAATGGCTAAAAACCATCAGTGTCAGGTTGCTGTGGAAAAAATGTTAAATATGACCTTGGATTTTAATAGATGAGGTATTTCCAGTATAGGCAGGGTGATATTAGCAGCACTGTCTGGAAACTACAGCCTGTGTACCATGTACAACTTTGGCCACTGTTCAAGAAAGAGAAATTAATCTGAAGCAAGAAAGTCCAACTGAATGAGCAAGTCATGGTAGTGAATGCAACACAACATGGAACTGAAAGAACTTGGCTTGTCTGACCCATCAAAGCAACAGTTGCAAGTTTTTTCTTTTTTTTTTTCTTTTTAAACATGAGAGAGATAATAATGCAGAAGAGGTATTTAACCAGTATTTGATGCTATCACATGTTGTACAGACTGTGTGATTATAAACTACCTATGAAAATTAGGGCTGAAAATGAAATTTCTAATAAAAGTTGAAAACACTTTCGAGACAGAGTTCATAAAGAAGAAAGCCTCCAATGATCATATCACAGAATCACAGAAGATGCCAGATTGGAAGGTACCCACAAGGATCATCAAGTCCAAATCTTAGCCCTTCACAGGACTATTTACAAGATCACACCATGCACCTAAGAGTATCGTCCAAATTCTTCCTGAACTCTGTCAGGCTTGGTACTGTGACCACTGCACTGGGGAGCCTGTTCCAGCACCCAACCATCCTTGGGATGAGAAGCTTTTTCTAATATTCTACCTTAACATCCCCTGACACAACTTCAGGTCATTCCCTCAGGTCCTGTCACTGGTCACCACAGAGAAGAGATCAGTGCCTGCCCCTCCTCTTCCCCTCACCAGGAAGTTGGAGCTACAATGAGATCTTCCCTCAGTCTCCTCTTCTCCAGGCTGAATACACCGAGTGCCCTCAGCCACTCCTCACAGAGCTTCCCTTCAAGGCCCGTCACCATATTTGTTGCCCTTCTTTGGACACTCTCTAATGGCTTAATATCTTTCTTATATGGTGATGCCCAAAACTGCAAACAATATCCAAGGTGAGACTGCCCAAGTGCAGAGCAGAGCAGGACAATCCCCTCCCTCGACCGGCTGGTGATGCTTTGCCTGATGCTCCCCAGGACATGGTTGGCCCTCCTGGCTGACAAGGCACTGCTGACTCATGCTCAACTTACTGTCAGCCAGGATCCTCAGGTCACTTTCCATGGCACTGCTTTGCAGCATCTCATTCTCCAGTCTGTCTGTAAATTAAGGGTTGCCCCATTCCAGGTGCAGAATCCAGCACTTTCCCTTGTTGAACTTCATATGGTTGGTGATTGTCCAGTTCCCTAATTTGCTGAGGTCTCTCTGCAGGGCCTCCCTGACTTCTAGGGAGTCAACAGCTCCTCCCAGTTTTATGTCATCTTCAGAGTTGCTCAGTATCCCTTTCAGCCCTGTATCAAGTAATTTATGAAGAAGTTGAAGAGCACAAGGCCTCACATGGAGCTCTGTAGAAACCCACTAGTGACAGGTCACCAGTCTGATGTTCCCCCACTCACCATTACCCTCTGTGCTTGACCTGTGAAACAAATGCTCACCCACCACATGATGTGTTTATCCAGCTGTGGGCTGGACATTTTGTCCAGAAGGATCTTGTGGGAGACAGTATGGAAAGCTTTACTGAAATCCAAAAAGGTTACATCAACTGGCTTCCCTTGATCAGCAGGGTGAGATACCTTGTAAATAAAGGAAATCAGGTTTGATAAGCAGGACTATCCTCTCATGAAGCTGTGCTGGCTCTGACTGATGACTGTGTTGTCTTTCAGGTGTTTTTCAGTAACTCCCAGAAAAATCTCCATGACTTTACCAGGCACTGAAGTAAGACTGATGTCATGGTTATGTAGGAGCCAGTGGTTAGACTCAACAACCCAGGAGCAATGTTATGTAAATAGTGGGCTTATACAGACAGATGAATGAAAGCAAGACTAGAGGAAAAAGCAGTTCTGGTTGACTTCAAATGGAAATTCTGATAGTCAATGAAATTAAATGGGAAAACACCAGAGTTTTTAATTCTACTTTAGGTCAATAAAATGAGTCACTTTATTCTTGGGTTACTTAATAATTTTGAAAAGACTTTAAATTTTTGTTTGGTTTCAAAACATTATTTCAAAATGAAAAGCTAAAACATTTATTTTAGAAACCACTGAAATAGTATGATTCATCTTTTCAAAGGTGTCCACTCTTTTGAAAGCTACTCCAGCCACATCTATTTGAGGATTCAACATAAATTCATAAATTGTTTCCGAGGAGGCACAATCAGCACAACAAAAGTGAAAAATAATTTACACAAATCCAGTCTTCAAGGACAATAAATAAGAATTTACCTGTGGTCAGAATCTTGGGCTACTTTTTAGGATTTAAATATCCCAAAAGGTGCCTCATTTTATTGCTCATAATGGAATTTTATTTTTATCTTGACAGGAACAGTGAATTGAAGAGTAACTTAACCTTAAATAGAGGTTTTTAATATTAAACAAAAACTGTCTGTGGTAGACAAAAGAAATGAGCACATGTATGTGTGTGACAAGCTGTGGAATCTCAAGCCTTCAGCAGAGTAGGGAATTTAATAAAGTTCTTTCAAATGCCTCTATATTTAGAGAAGTTTACAATATTTTTCCTCCTTTCAAACACAATGATTACGTGACTGTGAAGAAGAACAATTGATGAAAGCATTTCAGTAATTTTAGCAATCAAAATGCTTATTGGTAGCAGGGACTGAATACATTGTAACATTTTCCTTCCTATCAAGTTGTGTCACAAAATCCCAATTTTAAATAGACTTTAATTAAATATTTCAAGTAGACTTGGTGTTTCCCAAGTACAAAGTTAGATGCAGTACAACTATGCTGTACTTCATAAATGCCAGTGAAACTAAAGTAAGCCTAGACACAGTTTTCATACAATAGCTACAGCTGAATGACCTCTTCAATCCAAAGTATATTTCAAATAAATGCAAGTTTGTTTGTTGGTTTGTTTTTTTTTCCTTCTTCCCAGGAAAACAGGTTATTTTCTTTGAAATTACTTGTACTTAAAAATGTGCCTTCTGCATATTTAATCCAGAACAAAAATGTCAGTGTTGAGACAAACTCAACTGCAAAAGAAGTTAAATGAAAAATGCAAGGCATTTTCTAGCAACTGAAGTTAATTGTCACTCAGTTTTACTGATCTAAGAAGAGTCAGTAATACATAAAATTCTGTACTTCTGAAGAGGTGGAAGGCCCAAAAATGAAAAAATAAATATGTTTTTCAATGACTATTCTTGTGGATTATTCCTTTTGAAATCAACAGTAAAGTAGACGAATTAACAAATAGTCTGTTTTCAAAAGAAAGGCATCTCTTTATTCCTTACAAATATAATGACTTCATTGTATATTACTTTATTTCCTGATATTCCTTTCTTGGGGTAATACAGATGTTAGTTTCAACTGAGTTGTCCATAAGTATAAGATGCTTGTCTAAAAAAAATAAAATAAAATAAAATAATTAGTTTCTCTAATGATTATTTTGATTATTTTACAATACCTTCATCAAACAGAACTTCACATTCCCCTCTGTTCAGATTCATATTTTAGGATAAATGATAGAAAATATTTACACTTGATATGCATCTTTCACTCTGGATGAGAGTTCAAAAAACTCAAAAACCCGAACATGAAGATGCTCCTATTTGATACCATCTGTAATAGCATGACAAGTCCAGAAGACTGAAATGGAGATTCTAACTAAAAATCAAACAAAAACCCACAGAATCAAAAACAAATACAGTACATAGAATGTCTTGCTAACAATGTTAGAAAAGTAGCTGAAAATTTTGACTAGAAAGAGTTTACCTGATAAAGAGGTGTAGGATAAGTAAAGTAGAAGTAAAGTGAGAGTAGGTTTAGACCAAACATTAGGAAGAAATTCTTTACTGTCAGGGTGGTGTGGCACTGGAACACATTCACCAGATGAGCTGTGGATGTCCCATCCCTGTAAGTGTTCAAGGCCAGGCTGGATGGGGCTTCGAGACCCATCGTTTCTAGAGGAGCAGAGGTCAAGCCCATAGTTCTCATTTTAAGATTCACAGATCTTAAATGTGCAGTGAAACACAGCCTGTTGTGGAGTTCCATATTGTGGAAAACAGCACATTAGGAGAAACACCTGGAAGCTGCATCCACACAAACCAAAAAGGAACATCAATTGTGGCACCACAGCAAGAAAATAAAAGGTAAAAACCACTCTCCACTTCTTGATGACTTCTAAGCTTCGCCACCTCTTACTCTAATGTAAGTTACATAATTGAGAACATTATGGGCTCACTACAAACTGCAGTGGATAGAACTTGACGCCTTCTGATGCAGAAATCTTAGGACCACTTTTGATGCATTAGGGAAATGGAGTTTTCCTGAAAGTTTTAAAGATTTAAGGGTAGTGAAAAAAACCTGGAAATTCCACTTCCACCTGCTAGCACAGTTACTTTGGTTAAGAACCATGATGCTTTCCCCTAATTCCCGAAGACAGTAACCAGAGTCCTCAGAATTATTTATGCTGTTAATTTGGTTTTGTCAACATAATACAGACTTGATGTAAATACACACATTTTCCAGATAACTTTTTAAAGATGAGGGTCTCAGACATTCTAAACACTGTCATGTTATCCTAAACCATATACAGTTTCACTGCTGCTTTGATCAGAGTGGCCTGTGTGCCACCTTTCTCCACTGTGTTGTTGCTGTGCTACGATTAAATCTCAGTCCTCTTCCTTGGGGTCAGCACACAACCAACCCCAGCACACAAGTGCAGCTCAGTTGTTTCTGTTTTTGCAGTAATCAGTATAAAATGCTTTGCTGTGTAGTACTTGAGTTTTCAAAGGCCTTAAAAAGAATAAACCTGCTCTGAAGGTGGCTTTGTTCTTTAGTGCTGTGTGCCCTATTGCAGCTCTGAAGGGCCAGCTGAAGTGCTGGGGATAGGAAAACTAGTTCCTTCTGGTTTAGGATAAATGCTGCTTCTTTTTTTGCTCCCTTTTTTAAAGTTAGATGTTATTTTAAGACCTAAGAAGACTGATTATCTCATTCATTCATTAACAATAATGATTTGCTTCCTTTTTACCCCTTCTCTCCTTCTGACTATTCTCAGACCCCCTAAACCATATTTTTTCTTGCTATTTCAGCAGCATAGTCAGCAATATTAATGATGTATATATTATTTATTTTATTATTTCTTATAATAATTATCTATATTATCCGTGTTGGTGCTAGGTACAGCATTACAAAGAAGGGTGTGATGCAGGTTCCTCCTAGACACTCTGGTCTCTGGAGTTGCACTGACAGACTGAACTTCCACTCCCCGTGGAGCAACTCTTGCCTTTGTCCTTATATCTATATATCTATATATATATCTATCTATCTCCAGGTCATAGACTTAAAATGGGTAACCAAACCATTCTTAAAAACATACATTTTCCGTACTCCCTTAGTAGAGAATTAAGCAAGTAACATTTCCAAGTAAATCTGTGGCCTCCAACAAAGGTATCTCTGGGCTGTTCATATTTATGTTTAAGAAATCCTGAAAAACTGATCAAGTTCCAGGAAACTAGGGGTGAACCAGAGAGAGCAGAAAAGCTGACAAAGGTAATTTCAGGCTTGAAGGGCTCTTCAGCTCCCATACCTCTTCCCCCAGGACCCAACTGTATGACTGGTACAGACTTCAATAAACCTAGTATGGAAATAAGGAAATATTACTTAGAATCACTTCACTGAAATTACATCTGGACAAACATACTACGTATTACCCTAATAAATGTATGTGCTCAGTTGACAGAAGTATATTGATGCATTAGGATTATATCTATTAGCCTATATGCTGTTCAAGTAACTCACAACAGTATAACTGCTAAAAAAAATGTGGTACAACCAGCACAATTATATTCAGGAATTAACTGTCAGACTTAGTAGCAAATTAGGGTCTAATCAGTCTGATCCTGCAGGAACTGCTTTGCTGCCCTGTTTTGTTCATTTGTTTCATCAAATGATGTACACAAATATGTCATCATGAATGGAGATGCACCTTATTTCTGAGACAGGGTGTTCATGTGACCCATTATTTAGGTTGAAAAAGAAACAATAACAGTTCTTCTGCATTCATCTTTATATTTTCTGCTGAAAGGCTGAATACAACTTTATATTTTTTATTCATTTAAGACAGGTGATGTCAGAGAATGTTAAAATCTCACTAGTAACTCAAGGTCTGATAAACACAGGTTATGCCATCCATCTTCATTGGAAGTTCACACTGTACAGCTTCTCAAAAGCAGGTTTAGAGATCTGTAACAGGAATAACCCATAACCTGTGACATCAGTCAGCTCTTCAGAAATAAAGGCATAATAAGATCATATGACTGAAAGCTAAAGAGAGGATGAAAAGTAGAAATGATGTGAAAGTTCTTTTATCAGGAAGGCTGGAGTAAGATATCACTGAGTAAATGGACAAAGGAAGGTTCTATTTCTATCATGAATTATGAGGCTTAGTAATTATATGAGATCATGTGTCTATTGCCTGAATTATGAAGGATGCTCATGACCCACTGTCTAGATTTAGTATCCTTGAAACTGAAATGAATGGAAACTCACTTCCAGCTCTAAGAAAAAAAAAAAAAAATTACATTCTATGTTTTTCTGATGACTCAAACCACATGAGATTTACAGACCTTTGCCTATATACCCCTAGTAAGACATGCAATGTCTGTATCCAAAAGGTATTTCAATTAGTGTCACCTCTACTGTCTGATCCGGCATCTTACCAAAACACTATTTTAAACCACTTCAGATTATCAGATCACCTCTCAATCCTTGTAGAAGTGAACTCCTTGTAGTAAGAGAAAAGGTAGCGGTTTCTTTTTCAAAACAAGGCTTTTACCCAACCTCAAACTGCTTGTGCACCTTAACAAAAGTTCATTACTCAATATTTTCAAAGCTCATTATTTCAAACAGTCAATGAACTCATTAATCATCAACTATAAGAATGACATAATCTATAATCACAAGAATTTATGGTGGGAGGGATTTATTGTCTCCTACAAACATCCAGGCACTCAGACACTAATCAGTTAGGTAGAAATAAAACATCTGGCACATTGCAATATTTGTATTGCACTGATTAAATTCAAACAGTTCTATAATGATGGAATGGCAGAACTTAAATTTGCAAAAACTACTGTAACTACTTAATAACCCTCAAGAGCTATGCTTTTATCTGTATTTATATTTAAAGACTCCACATAGATAAACTCCAGCCTAGGTTTCTGATTTGGCATCTCAGAACTTTTCAAGAAAAGAGACACCAGAAACTTTGTGCGTTCTCTGACCTCAGCTGATAGTTATCACAATATCCTGATTGTGAACCCAGATGAAAAAGCCACCCTAAGCTTAGCAAGGCACCAACACCTGTAAATTGTTTAAGATCATCCTTATCATAACTAGCCCTATCTAGTCCTA
>VXAU01002350.1:1660999-1703786 GCA_013399695.1 Formicarius rufipectus | reverse complement strand
AAAAAAAACCCAAAAAATACACAAAAAAAAAAAAAAAAAAAAAAAGAAACAACTTTTTTTTTTTGTGGTTTTTCTTTTTTTTTCTTTTTTTTTTTTTCTTTTTTTTCCCATAAAGCTGTATGAACACCTTATTGTCTGGAGGATGTTCAGCAAGGACACAGCATTCAAATTCAGCTTTCACTGTCTGAGGACAAATAGCTACTTTTTTAGCTAGTGGTAAAATGGCACAAGACAAATCACCATCTAATGCCTCTCCAGGCACCCTCATATAGCTAAATCAATTAAATAACATGTATGAAACCTCACTGAAATTTTACAGACTGAGAAATACTTAGGAGGCATGCAAAAATTCAATACTACTCTGTTTGGATGCAGAAATCTGTACAATGCAACTTCTACTTTGCAAACATACAAATTAAGAAAAGCACTGAACTGAGTTTTTCAGACACTGCTCAAATCTGTGTCCTTGTCCCCTTCCTTCCTTGGACATGTTTAAAGACTCAAATCTTTGCACTGCTCTCCAGCGTAAACAAAACAAAACAAGCCAAACAAATAAAACAAACAAACAAACAACTCCCCCCAAAACCAAAACAAAAACCAAGACAAACAAAACTAGCTGTAAGCTGGTTCTACTAATTGCATATCCATGACCAACAGATGAAGATCAGAGGCATCCCTCAACCATCAATGAGAGGTATGCCTTAGCCCAGAAGCATCTACGACACCCTGCCTGTGATGTCCTCTGCTATTCACAAGAACACATCATCCAAGGACTGTCAGGAAAGTGGTCACTGCCACCTTAGGAAGATATGAGGGCAAGTCTTGTTTCTGTCTCTGTCCCCCTGACCTTTCTAGGAGCCCCAGACAGTGCTGGTTCAGCCTTGGTGCAGCTGAAGGCTTATTCTTCTCTACCGACCTCTATTGAGCCATCGGCACCATCTATTCCAGAAATAGTAAGAGTTCTCTTCCATGAGCAAGCCTACATTTACCCTCCATGTTTCTTTAATAGAATTCCTACTTTGAAAAAATAAAATTGACCACAACAGCTGATCTCCAAACAATGCAGTGAAGGCTTTTTCACTCCGGAGAAGTAATGTTTTAGATTTAGGATAGCTACTATTCAGTGGTTTGTCTTATCGAAACTATATGAGTGAACAAGAATTAGGTACATCTGAAAAAAAGAATCAGTATTATGATAAACAATATCAGATCTTTTTCTCCTTGGCAACCTCTACAGTGAATATGTTCATAGAAAAATGTCAAATTTCACAAAAGTTTTCCACTGAAGATGTAAGTGGAAAGCATTTTTTAATAGTCCTGCCACATTACTAATCTCATTAATTTGCTTTGTAAAGCACAAATCAAAACAGAGAAAATGTCTGTTTATGCCTGAAACTAGCCAACAGTTGGCAGAAAAAACTCCTGTAAGTTTGAAAGACTCTGAAATGAAATTTAAAAAATGTAGGTCTACAGGAAGAGAAAAGGCACACTGCCTCAAAAATAGAAGGAAAAGTTAATAAAAATTCAAGACGCTCATGAAGCAGAAAAACTATCAATTAAAAAAAAGCAACCAAGAAATCCCTCTACCAAAAAAAAAAAAAAAAAAAAAAAGGATTACTCTCACAATTGGCAAAGCGAAACCAGAAAAATAATTTTTCTAGTGCTCCAAGTGAAAAAGATGTAGAAATGCCAAGAGAAGGATGCCTAAAGCAAGTAGAACCTTTCAGATGCAAAGAAAAAAATCTTCACTGTTGTAACTAAGGGTGCTTGGTCACAACTGCCCTTATGAACTCCATTTTAAAATCCAAGCTATTTCAAATTACTTTGAAATATAAAGCAGTGATTACATACACTGTTTGGAGACTTTTAGGGAGGTGTTCCAGCCCACATAATTGGAAGTAATTTTAAAGCCAAAATAGTAATTTAGCTCTGATCCCTAGAGGTGACTTACATTCAAAGAACAAAAATAAAATGGTACATATTAGAAAGAAGTTGCAAGATTTTTAGAAGTATTAAGTTCAGACAAGTTTGTTACTTTTGATGTTTATTACAAACATGTAAATATTGGGTGTCAGTGACTGGCTGAGCAGCACCTAGATCAAGTTTTATGTATGTGAGTGGTAGAAAGGCTTGTTTGTCACCATCATTAAATTGAATGAACAACACCATGCCTCTTCCATCTGATCAGTCACACAGTAATGCAGCACAGAGCAGTATGCTTCCCCAAAATGCTTTGAATAGATCCAAAAAGGTAAAAATTAGTTGCAAAAAGGCAAGATACTTTGAACAAATAAGAAAGTGTGAGGAAAAAACCAAATTATCCATAGTATCCACAGATATGAGAAAAAAGCTAATGTAATTAAACACATAGTTTTAAAAAGGCAAGTTCTACTTTACTTCTATCCCCTTGCAATTTTTTTTTTTTAATGTTCTTGCAGATCCAACTGCTGGAGAAATAGGTACACCTGAGGATTTGGTCTTCCCGCACTTCCTTGAATTTATTCCACCAAACAGTTTTTGACACATCCTCTGCCACAAAACCACAGAAAATTGCTTTAGCTCTACAGAGATTCTGCCGGAAGCAAACAAATAGGAAGAATTCTTAAAAATGTGGTGCCATTACATTAATATTGGTGTCTATTTGTATTTATATTATCACAGGTCAGGAGTATCACTATTGTGCTGATCCCTTACCAGTATAGACTTCAAACTACTGAACACCCAAGGCAAAGGAGGTAATAGGAATACTCTGGAATCTTTAATATGCCTACCAAGTCTTTCCATACTGAAAGCACATGAACTGCCTTTCATCCCAATAAGGCCAAAACCATTGCCACACACTTGGCCAGGTGACTAAAATAAATTACTGTTGGGCATTAACTTTCTACACACATACCGTGCTATTTGAAGTTCAATAACATGTATTTAATAAAATATTCAATGAGAAAAACAGATCTCAACACTACAACTAGACTATAACAAACATGCCCACAAAGGTGGTGGAACCTTCCACTGGGTATTTCCACAATCTGGCTTTGTGAATTCATTGCTGACGTGCTCCAGTGTTCGAGATACCTGTACCTTGAGCAGGATCTTGGACTGGATGACCGCTATAAGTTCCTTTCAGCTAATGTTTCCATGACTCTACACTTTGAGTACTGTTTTACCAAACTCATTTTTGGTGGGTTTGGATTGGGTTTTTTCCCTTGAAATTACAGGTTGTTTCCTTCTATGTTTTACACATATTTTGTTATTAGAGAGGTTTTGATGGAAAGAGGCAACTTGTTACTCATAAATGAAAATTTTGAACAGATGAGACAATGATATATTTTTCATATAATTTTCTTGGTATATATTAATCAAGGAACTCAACTACTACATATGAGCCAGACGTTTGATGAAATATGTCCAGAGTGTTTAAGAAAACAGCTTTAAAAGTGTACACAAACATTTAGGTTTAATGCAATAGGGACACAGGAGCCAGTGCAGTGATCCATGGACATGGGGTGCTAATGCCAAATGGACTGGCTGACATGGATTGACATGACTTATTTTACATGGGTATTATAAGGGCAGAATTGCACTTGTCAAACCAAGAGAAAGTGATTTTGCAGTAATCATAATTTACATCTGTGGATGAAAGGGAGAAAGAGTTCTCTTGGGGATCACATATAGAGGTGACCTGCAAGACTTGTCATGATCTGGCAATGAGTTACTGTGAAGAAGTCTGAAGCAAAGGTAGCATTCAGGCCATTAGCCAATATGCTAGTTTATACAGATAAAGCTTTCCACATACACCAGGAAAGGAGGCATCAGACAAGATTTGTATGGGAAAAAAATTAATTCAACTCACATTTCAGTTAGAGACAACCTGGCAAGAAGAGATGACAGCAAACAGGTCTGAGATGGGAGAAAGTAGGTCCAGAGCAGATCTGTGTCATCAGCACAGAGATGACAACTTAGTCTATGTTCAAAAAATCCATACATTGATGCTGTAACAGCAGTAAAAAAAAAGACTTGAAAAGCAGACAATTTGGGCACTTTCACACAAACCTGAACTAGAGAATGTAATGGATTTCTGTGGTAGAAATTAGAAAAACAGACATATGGAATCAGCTAATCTGAACAAGGTAACAATTAAAAGGATACCTTTTGTATTGTCTCAAAGGTCCTGGAAAGGTCAATGGGAAAAGTAGAAAACCGATGGTAAGATCAGACTGAAAAGATTAATTAATCACAATTCTATAACTGTAATACTAAGGAATAGAAACCAAGAAAGACTATTTTTTTTTTCTGGGTGCCTCCTTCCATCCCATAGCTTGTTTCTGGCAGCTTCCTCACTGTCCTGTCATACACGACATTTAAATTACGAGTCCCCAGCAGTGAAACTCAGTACTTAAAGGCAAGAGTCACATCAGGATCTTGGACTTGAACTTCAAGCTGGTATGGTGTGAACACAACCAGCAAAACAGAATGGAAGAGTCTATTTGTCTTCTTTTTTTTTTCCATTGTGATATCTGACAGTATAATCAGATCTTTGAGGAAATTCAGACACATATTATTGACTAACACAAGACAATAACATGAGTATTCTTACAATACTTTCCCTCCCACAGAAGATGTTTTTCTGCTATTGTGTTGTGTTTTCTCTCTTTTGGTAATCACGATAGTCAAGTATCCCCAAGAAATACAAGATACAAAGCACCTATGAGGGAATATGCTGAGAGCTATAATTGAAACTAACTAGCCATTGAGACCACAATGTTTTCCTAGATTAACATGCCTGGATGTAATAGGTTTGGGTTTTGATCATATTTACACCTATATAATAAAGAGTGACATACTTTAAAGTCTTCACACTACTATTACGAATTGTCTATATGTATTTCTACAAGTGCAGTACTCCAAAGTGGGTGCATTCTAGTTTGTTTCTGAACTATCAGCTATTGGTATTACTTGTATGTGCATGTAAATGATCTTCTATATAAGAACAGGTATTAACGTCACATACACAAGGAGTCTTGTAGATCTGTGTAATGGTCTCTTCATCAGAAACTAAAACTCAGCTAACTAAGTTCACACAGGAAAGCAAATATTGAAGTATTATATTTGAACAGATGACATTGAAAAGGTGTATATAAATGTCTTTAACATTCCCCTCTACAGAAGAGAATTTATCATGCTCACCAGTATCTAGAGATACTCAAGGAAACAATGGCAAGTACAAAGTAAAATCAATTTATCGCCATCTTAAAATTTAAATCACCACTGTTTTCAAACAATTGCACGAATAGCTAGGAACATATAACATTTCCTCTTGTTAGATAAATGGATACATTTCACAAAGAAGAAGATTAATGTGCATTTGAAATAGAATAATAGCTATAAACAGAAATTAAAGTGGTCCATTAAGATACAAGATCCTAAACACAATATTCTTACTCTAATCTCAGAAAATGAATAATTGCTGGACCTTTGCATTCCTCTTAATGAATCTATTTACACATAATTAAAACTATTCATCCTCCTTCAAGTCTGATGTGTCTTGGATGACATATTAGCAACTTAAAGTCTTCGGTTTGCAATTTGCTTTTAAGAAAACCATTGTGCAGGGAAAGAGTAATATTCCTTTCAATTTTACTCAACATCAGATCTTTTATTTGCAAATTATTTAATCCTTAATAGAAAGTTCTGGTCACAGATATTACCTTTTAATTAGCAATGAATAAAAGACATATTGTTGTTTTGGTAACATACCTTATGGGTTACTAATAAAAAGACAGCAGTAAATCATGGGATTTACACTTGTTAAAAGTGGTGTAGTATCTGCACTCCCTGTTTATTTTATCACTGCATCTTCTTTACATAAAGAGAATAATTTCTCTTACATTAATGACAGGTTCACTATCATTAAACTCACAGTTTTTTCAGTTTCTTTGATGGTGTCAGAAATAACATGACTGCATCACTCTTCCAGATGCCCTGAGCATCTGCTAGCTGGACTTGATCCTTCTTAAATGTAGGTGACCAGAACTGCAGAGGACATTCCTGCAAAAGCCTCAGGATGATCCCGTGATTTCCAGTCAACATTTCCTTTTCACATTATGACCACATTTACCTTTTTCACAGACACATTTTGGAGACTGGTTATACCAACCAGCCAAGACCTGATTTAGAGCCGTTTTCACCACTGTGCATACCCGGTTCAATGCATAATGAAAAGATGGGGCATTCTTGAAGTGATGGAGAAAAAGGCCTGTTCTCTTGTACACAGTTTTTTTTTTTTTTTTTTTTTTCCTGTATCTTATCACAAAGTTGTGCTTTAGGCCATTTACATATATAAACCACACTTACATATACACCTTTCTGACCTTATATAATGAAAATAACACTGTTTCACTGTTACCCGTTTTACAATGGAAGAAAAGCAAGATTGCCAACAAATAGTGGCTATGAATAAGCATAGGATCAGAAGTCCATTGGGCATTAATAATAAAAAAATAGAAGAGAAGCATTCTTTAAGACGAAATTTGATTATACTAAGTGTTATTCATTTAAGGGGAGATTAGTGAGCATTAAAACTTGTCTAGTTAAGCAGCTCTGCCATTACTGAGATAATCCTCCCTTTTTATGAGAAAATGGTTTTTTAAAGTTATAAAAAGACAATCTAGTTTAAAAAATTATATTATATAAAATATATCTCATCTCTTAAAACATTACCTAAGTTCAGAGTTTCTGCAAAGTTATGAAGAGAGGATGAAAAGTTCATGAGGAATACCAGCAACTGTGCTACCACAGAACAGATGGAACCATTTTCAGAAAAGATCTATTTCATCTAAAAAAAAAAAATCAAGAAAAGAACACTTGTAACTGTTGTGGGTTTTTTGTTTGTTTGTTTGTTTGTTTTTTGGGTTTTTTTAGTAAAATATGATTGAAATATAAAATATAGATGCAATGCTAAATTAAAAATTCTAGTTCCAGTATACTCAATGGCAGGAAAAACATTATTAGGACAAAAAAATCCTAGGTCTGCTACAAATAAACAATCTCCATCAGGAATAAACAGCTTGGCTGATTGTTTCACAGCAACTGAGGATGCAGTGCATTCACTGAACATTTTCTTTTCCTGTTCTCAATGTCAAACAGAAAACATCGATACTGTAAAGCATCTTACTCTTGAGATTTTTCAGACTTTTTAAAATTATAAAGCATAATTTTACCAACAGAATTCAGTCAGTCATGATTTCAAATCAGGGGAAAAAATAAGTGTAGATTAATATGCAACTATAAGACAATTTTATATTGTTATCAAAAAAGAGTTTGCTGTTCAAAGCTCAAGAAAGCATAAATGAGAAATCTGTGAGAAAATGCTGATAAAATTGTGGAAGAGGTTCCTTACAGAAAATTGTGGGGTCTTTAAGGAAAAATTATATTTCTTCTGTTACTTATCTACATGATTCTGCTACTTGTCATGTAAAATTAAGTTTAATATAATAGAATTAAAAAGAAAAATTCTAAAAAGGAGTGCAGACATACAGCATAAATTGAGACAGAATGTAATTACAACTCTTTCTCCTAGAGACTGATGGACTCCAGACATCAAAATCTAGTTTGTAAACTAATTTCCTTGAAAAATTCAGCTTGAAAAACAAGAAGTGATTCAGATTCATGGTCTGTTTGTTACCTTATTGCACATTTATTTATTTTTTTTATTAACTGGGAGGTATTTGAAATCACAGACCTGCCATTCAAAATACCCAAATTTGTGAAAACACTGTAAAATATCTTGCTACACAAACCAATATGTCATTGCCTTAATGCAGCAACTGATGATTTATACTCAGTTAAGGCTAGGAAAAGGGCAGACCAAAAAGAATGATACCCACCTCTAAGCACGAAGATTAATTATTCAAGGAAAAATAAAACACTTGAAAAGCAGAAATCAACAGTTGCCTCAAGAAGATACAGTTTTCTGTGCTGAATGCATCCTCCCAAAAGGCAGACTAACATAATTAGCAACTCTCTTAAGACCACTTATATGGTCTTAAGGCTATTTATTTGTTGCAGAAGCAGTAAGAACAGCAAGTATCTCCAATCAGATACATTCCTACAAGTACAAAGTAATTTAGGTGAGGCACCTATGAAGTTAAAGAATTAAGCACAGCGCACCTATCTATTTACAGTAACCTATTTTCTTTCACTCTTAAAAAGGCAAGGGTCAGAATGGGTGGCAAAAGTTTCCCTCTGCTACCCTGTTCTGCCCACATCTTTGAAGAGCCAGAAGCACATATGTCACACCTTAATGTTGTACAGCCACAGTAGGTGATCCTGTCAGGACTTCTTTTCTCATATCATCTATGTGGTCCCCAAAGTACTACTGTTACTCTCTAAGGTCACTGGGCATCAAGCCTCTAGCAGAATAACTTTATATAAAAAAGGAGACACAGTCATATTCCAAGAATATCCACAAAAACTCTGAGAAGGGCACATGCCACTGATAGAAAAGGAAGAGTGGGAACTGAGTCACACCAATGTAACCACAGTAACTTTACAGGAGAAAGCTGGGAACTTAATGTCCCCTTGGCAGGCCCTGCCAGTGTCACAGCAGCAAGCTTCTCAGACTCCCATGTAGCTTGGAGACACCTTTAATCAAAGCCATGATGAGGACCTTTCTCCCTATGTTGTGATTTATGTATACATAGGAAGCATGAAACCTAACATTCCTGGCTGAAATGTCCCCAGAACAGGATCTGTAAAGAGATGTGGGATGCAAATGCTGTAACTTGACATGAATGCTCAGTGTCACTCCTAGGGTAATTGATAAACTGAGCTACCTTCTCATGTGCATTATATCAGGACAAATGGAGATGATTCAGGGCTTCTTTGCTCCCTAATTCAGATTACTGAGTAGAGTTTAGAGGAAAAAAAAAAAAAAGATTGTGTATTTAGACGTAGAAAGGGCAAATCCACGTAACTGACCAGAGAGTAAACAACAGCCAGGGGATTCAAGCTAAAGGAAAAGCAGTTGCTTACAGTGTCTTTGCAGGCTGTTAATTGAACTCCGAAATTAGAGGTATTGTATTTATAAACACTTCATATGTTATGTTAAAATGTTTATATAATCATATTTAATGATATTTTTATCAGAGGGAATTAGCAAAAGCTTGTAATATTTTAAAGCAGAATTATGATTTTCAGTATCAAAAGAAACCTTTAATTTAGACAAATATTAGCTTCAGCAATATCTTAAAAAAGTCTTTGCATCCCTTTGCTTCCCTGAAGCTCAGGTTAACTGATGGCTTATTTTTCTGATTTTACAATTTTCTTAAATTACGTGAAATGCAACTTATTTTTCTGATTCTAATTCTTTTTGGTTCAGGAAAATCAATGCCAGATGCTGAGCTTAAATTGTTAAATTTTTTGAACATGGGTATTCTTATCAAACAAGCATGTTTTCTTTTAAGCACCTTTGCCTCAAATATGCATTCAGAAGGACACATAGATTGTATTAAGGCATAGCAGATTTTGAAGCAGTAGAAGTGGAAGTGTGTATCTCAGGATTAAGTTTAGCTGAAATGTCACAAAACAGCTGCTGATCTGCTGCTTTCTAAGGTCCTGCTTTCCATCAGCATGGTGACTATAAGCTGCACACTTGTGGTTTTGCAAGGAAGAAGGAAGCAGGGAGATACCAAGCGAAAAAAATGAATGTTGGGAGTCCAGCCAAACCGCGGGTACCAACAGCATCACCCTGATGCAGCCAACTGAGAATGAAGATGTGTCTCCAGTCTCTTGGGCAGCACTCCTAGATGGCCTCCTGGAAAGCCAAGATGGTTTTATTCAGCTCACCCCTGGCCTTCCTATTTCTTTTATTGGATTTACAGCTGTAACTGCACTGATGCTGTGCTCATTGGTGGAATGTTGTTTCTGCTTCAGACCTTGCAACTCCTTGTGTCCCAACAAAGCTGCCATGCTCTCTGGCCAGCGGGAAGTGCAGGGATAGGTGATCCATGCTCAGCCAAGTGGGTCCCTCTGGCTGTGACCCCTTTGAAACAAAAAAACCCCACTCTGACCCTGACTTGAAATCACCTTGTTAAGATACTAAGATGGAGAAGAACCATCACTCTTTTTTTTGTGAGGCAAAGGAAATGAAGGAAAGACAGAGAGAACATCAGGTAAAGACTGTAATCACAAGAGCTAATGGGGAGAACAAGGCTCCCACCAGATGTCAGTGAGGAAGGGGGATATCAACATCACAAAGGTCAATATCCAAAGAGTGGATGAAAACTGCTGTAAAATTGAAAGGTCATAATATTCAAGAGCAGAAACCCACAGGTGGTTTGCATGACATATGTTTCAGTTGTAATATTGAGTAAAATGGATAGTAAGAAAAACTGTATTTGATAGGGGTTTTCTCCAGTCTTACTGGTTTAAAAGTAATAACTTCTCATACAACAGGAAGCAGCAGAAATGAGCATAAATTCCTACTATTATAAATAATTACCATTAAAATAATAATAAATTTTAAATTGCTTACCATTGGGCAAGTACCTGACTGTCTGCATTTATCTGCGCTGCTCCAATTTACATTTTTAAATTATCTCCCCAAACTTGATGTATTTTTGTCTGAAGAAACACAATAATTTATCTATTTTCTGTCCTAATAGTGAGTGTTCATAGTAATAATTATTACTACATAATAATTTGTCCAATACAAAGTTATCATTTATGATTTTAGGATAATATATTTAATTTTGTACTGAGTAGTACTAATTTAATTTAGTTTGAAATTAAGCTATCTAAATACACCTTCCAAACTGTAAATTCTTAGAGTGCTAAATTAAATGTAATATGTTTTTTTTGTAGTGAGACTACCTTTTCTTCCAAACTCAGAGCATTTTAAGACAAAGCTTGTAAATGCAGTGAAGGACAAGTTTATAAGGTTCTCTCAATTTTTCTTTTTGGGGAGAACTTTTAGAAAAGAAATCATAAACACTTCTTCACACTAACAACAGTCATCTAAATCAGTATTACAGTTCAAGAAAACAGACCATGAGACAGAAAATTTGAGAGAATGGCTTATACAATACAGCAGAATAATCTGAATGTCTTTCTAGATGAATGAGAATAAAATTATTTTCAGAACAAGCCTTTCTGCTGCAAAAAAACCTGATGTCTGAGGATGGTTCATGGAAAAACCCCACAGAAACCAAAGTATTTTTAAAAGTTTTGAGTTCCAACTCAATTCCCCCTCTGTATTTATATTGCAAGACACCTACAAACACTGAAGTTAGCCCCACGAGGCAATTTATTACATTGATCTAAGAAAGTAGATATTTGAATTAATAAAAAGGGCAAATTTAAAATCTAGAACACACCTCAATTCTGTTCTTTCAAAAGTTCTTGTTATGAATTTTTCCCCCAGATTTGAATTTAAATGATAATGCAATGGTATCATTGTTACGGACTGATCTGGCTAACAGTTCCTTCATGAAAACCTAAGCCATTATAAACCCAGACAAACCCTTCCTTCTTACTCACTTCTCTTTCTAATAAACATTAAGTGGAAAAATAGTGCATTACCTGGCTACTGAAAAAAGTTTTGTACACATATATTTCTAATAGTTCAGGTTATGAAAATAGATAAAATTTTCTAAACTGTTTTCAGTTTAAATCATTTCATGATTGATTGGACATACATATATATGTAAGTATATATGCTAATAAAAGCAACAACACATGTCAGAAAAAGTGCAGCATCTCTCTATTTATTTATGCATATAAACCTTTATTTAAAATATTCCCTCAGCATCATTTGTACTATTTAATCTACTAAGTTGCTCAGTTATAAAACAGAACAACTATTCCTGGTTAACAACAGAGCAGAGATTGTTTAAAACCTGTTAGTCATTTATATTATTTCTAATGATATACAAAAGCTTTAATTAAAGTTTTTATGAAAATAAGTAAACTCTTGAACTCCTAGAAACTGCAGCTATATAACTGACGATGCCTAAATTCTGTCATATTGTAAATTAGAAAATATTCACATTACTACAAACACATGTATTTGAGAACTGTGTGCTCACATTCCCCTTGCAGGTAGGAACACTGTCTTTATCATGAAATGTGCTTAGATGCTGATTTCGTTAACACTACCCTTGTCTGTATCAAGGCAGCTAGCGAGGTTGTGCCTCTGCCCTGGTATCCAAGCTGGCCTTGGTCATGCCACAGATGGTGCATCAGTGCTGGGGTCTCCAGCTTTCCAATTTTGCCTAAAAAGCTGAAATTCACATGAAATCAGAGCTGCTGGGGTCTTCATTAACCTGGGCCCTGGCCATAGTCCTGCATTTCGTTTTACTGCTTTTGCAGCTGTGAAAACTTGGATGTAGGCAACCCATCAAGAACTCTCCCAAGTGTGGCGACTCATGGGAGAAGCCCTGGTGACCACCAGGTGACAACTCTTCAAGTCACTGCTGATTCAACCTCCTCAAGATCTGCCCCACCTATCTGTGGCCTTCCTTCCCTCTTTCCTGTCTTATCTGGACAGCACTGTGATCCAGTAGCATGTCCTCTCCTCCAGCTGAGATGATCAACACAGCCACATTAAAAATGCAAACCCAAACGGGGAAGGATTGAAATCAAGGAGACCCTGATGTCTAAGAGCATATGTTCAAGAAGAGGTAGCTAGAAGTAAGTAGCTTTGAAGAAGTGACAAAAGAATACAGCTGTGTTTTCAGTGATGTAGTTTCAATATATGACATATTTTAATTTGCTGCACAAGCACATACATTGATGAAATGAACTGCAGAGGGATGACATCTGAGTGTTCAAGCATCAAGCTGAACTGTAGGAGGGTATCACAGGTTGACTAACTGATTTTTAAGACTAAAATCTTGCTAGCAAATATATTATAAAAGAAATACATATGTTGAAAATATATTCATTTTAACCAAAAAATCCTACCAACACAGGCCATCTGCTTTTGACTGATAGGTTTGGTAAACTGTCAGAATATCGTGTAAACTGTTAGAAATCTCCTTTAATGAATATCTCAAAAACATACATACCTTACATTACTGGTAAGTTTTTAATGAAAATATATATCAAAGAACAAATATGTGTGAAGTCTGAATTTCAATTACTCAGTAAGATAATGAACAAAGGTTGTTAAAAGCAGCAAGAGCTCTATCTATCCCTTCTGGGATGAATCAAAACCCCAGAAATTATCTAAAAATCAGGGTTATCAATTTCTTAAGAAATATATTTTTCCATTGCTAATTCCTTTAATATTACGCAGCATTGAAAATAATTTCTAGATACCAAAAGCAAACTAAGAAGAGAATACAAGTCCAGCCCCCTGTGAATACTTGCAGAAATTTTGTCCAAAAGATAGGTATTCACCACATTCCTTTATATTATCTGAAACTTTTCCTATTTCCCATTACCATATCATTAACAGTCTCCCACATACTATGATGACTTTGCAAGGCCTAGTTGAGGATCCCACTTGTGTCTAACCATACTTTTCCTGGACTGTTCCTCTACACAAAAGACAAACTCATGCACAGTCCTCTGCATGATCACGAACTGATGCTCATGTAATAGCTTTTCCCTGTTGTAAAATTTTGTCCATAAGTTAAAGTTCTCTCTTTATTTCAAATGCTCGAAACATTTAGCAAGAGAACTTCTACCAACACCCAACTGACTTCGGAATTAATCCTTAATATTTTGGAGCATTTAAATTTCACTGGCATAAAAATGTTAGACTCTATAGAGACTTTTAACTGTGATGGATCATATATGCAAAAAGAAAAAAAATGCTTTTTCCACCACAGCATGTCAGATATAATGCATCACAGCCCCTAGCCCTTTCCTAAGCTGCTTTCTTCCCTGACATGTGCTGTTGCTCTACTCCTTGCTCTCCACCTCATCATGGCCAAGTGCAGGGATGCCCACACAGGCCACACCTTCATGGAAATGCCTATGGGTATCTTAAAACTATAACAATTCAGTTTCTGTAGAAAAGTAGATTATATAAACTAAATGTCACGTAGTCTCAGTGTTTTCTGTACAAATTTCAGTCTAACACTGATGTTAGTACTGAATGGTGTGATAGCCCCATACATTAATAATGACATTCAGTGACTGGAGTAGGTGCAGGCAGCTGTCAGATTCTATAGAATAATACTAGAAAAATGCAAATTACTACTTATCACGTCTAGAAACTTCATGTCTCCTTTCACAGCTCCTTCCCTACAAGCTCTCTGTGATGGCAAACAATTTTCTGGAGGAGGAGAAGATGACATTGCTTCTCCCTCTGAAGGTTGCAGCTGGATTTTGTAAACTACTGGAGCCATCCACAGTCTCTCCTCACTCTTCTTTGTGTGCACAAATGCTTTATGAAGTTCAGCATTAGATTCTCATATCAATCTGCCTTACCCTACCACTAAAGTGCTACCATAACATGAAATTCAGTTCTGGTTTTATTTCCCAGGGTAGGGATAGACTCAAGAATCTCCCCTTATGTATTTTATTGATAGAATTTTTACACTCGTTTTAAATTGCTTTCCTATCCCAAACTGTATTTCACATTACCCTGTTTTCAGTTTCTACAGCTCATATGTTTAGACTTGAAGCACCTTTTTCTTTTTATCAAACTGTATTACAAAAAAGCTTCTTTTTAGTTATGTGTATTTTTATTATAGCAGTAAGAATGGCAGCAGAAACTCAGAATACTCTAGCCTTGCTAACTGACTATTTGACAGCCTATAATTTCTCTGTCATTAAAAATACATATTCTAGCAGTGAGTTCGTGTTGGAAGAATGTTAGCCCAGGGAACAGTTTTTTCTCAGAGTATGTAATTTAAATTTACTTAATATACTGTGCATTGAAACCAAAAGTCGCCACTTCTAGGAAGAGAAATTCTGATATAACTGAGCATATATAAAAATAGGAACTACAGCTACCTCTCATAAAGGAATTTCAGAATACCATTCACTACATATATTGTCTTGGAAGGGTCTGATTGTTAATGGGCCAGTATCTTTCCTGAAGTATTGTTACCATAAGATAAAATACACATGGGATTCTGGAAGGTCACACAATAAGCATGGTGCACAAACTAATTACTAGGACTACACTTGTAACGTATATACAGCATGGACCTGAAAGAATGCTTGAAGTAATATTTTTATCCGGTAACATGAATTTTTAAAGACTGTTCTTCTCTTCTCCTACAAACAACTCAACAGAGACTAGCTTCCTTTTCTTCCGTGCCTTACAAAATGCCTGGCTAGCAATTATCTGGTCCCAGCAATATCCAGTTTTGAGGGTTGATCTAATCTACATTTTAGAAAACAACAGAGAACCTTCCGAAAGTCCAAAGAGAACCTACAGTTCTTGAGAAAATGTTGAAATTTGGAGAGGAGATATGCAACACCTGTTCCATCTCATGCAATTTTCAAAATGAAAAGATGCCTAAGGGTAGTAAATAGCAGAATTTACTTGTTCCTTAGCAGTTATTTTTGTATATACTGTTTGGTCTCAGTTTTTTATCCTGCGTAAGACAATCATCATTAAACAGCGTCTGAATGTACCCTAGAAGTACACACTACAGAACATTATTGCCTTTCACATTCTCATTTTAGTATGCCCTATTGCAGCAGTACCTTGCCACCTTTAATAGTTGTATTTCTAACAGTGATATTAATATATATATATATATGTATTTACCTTGCTGCATATTTAGGAAACTGTGGGAAAGATCTAAGAAACAGAATTGCAAGAGCATTTAATTCTGCAAAGTTATTTCACCCCTGCAAGAGCCCCTGGACATCATTATGGGAAAGGCACTGCTCCCACAGACACCATTTCATCAACACAGGAGCATTGCAATGCAACAGGGGAGCAGCTGATCCCTCTGGAGAAAGGCATGACATGCATATGATAAACATAAAGCATTCTGGGCTGGTTTCCTAAATTCAAAAATTTTGAAGTGGCATAACGCCCAAGGGGCGTGTGGTGCCACCCCCAACCCCTCAGAGTGTTACCACCACCATGCAGGCACAGAACATACAGCTGACACTCCTATTACAAACTGCTGCAAATAAAACACGTTAGTAATCCATATTAATGTCAACATGGTAAAACAAATAAAAAAGAGATGGTAAATGAACATGAATACCACATTTTGATACCACATTTTCTTTAAATCTATAATTTTCCAATTTATTGTGGGAGGTAATAGCTTGGAAATGTCCCAGTTATTAGTTCAGAAATAATTCTAGAACTTCAGTAAAGCTCTCAAAGGATGCAACTGCATCAGTCATTTCATAGTGGGTATCCATCAAGAAAAATGTTTTTAACCGTGACTGCTATATTCACCACATATTCAAAATATATTAAATCACTAACATGTAAATATAAAGAAAATACTAATTGCAGATAATTATTACTTTACTTTCAAAATAGACAATGGGAAATAATATTTTTTACCTCCTTTATATGTTTTATTACAGATAGCTACATGTTCAACTGGTTTGTGGCTATTTGGGATAGTATTGTTTTAAAGTTTATAGAGTGCGATGACTGGTAAGAAGTGCAACTCTTTAGCACCATTGTAACTGCTGGACTAACACATTTATGCTGCTTCTCTTTTTGAGATAACATGATCAGAGTTACCTCGGGTGTCTCTGCACAGCAATGCACAGCTCTACATACGTACATATGTACATACATAGGTCGGATATGCAGCTGCAAATTCACTATTAGTGCTCTGTACTCAAGAGATTTTGCTAATTAACTGAGCCACCCACTAGTTCACCATTATTATTTCCTGCAGCATTTGTGGATGCCTAGGTTTCCTATCAAGAAAGTAAAACCTAATTAATGTGTGGGGACTTGAGGCCAGAAAAAAGCAGCTGCAATCTATGTAATACTGCTCTTTCTCACAGATAATCTTGTTATGCTACCAAAGTTTTAGTCAGGAACAAAGATAACACATGGAGAATTGCACAGTACTCTATTAGAAATTCAGTCACTAAAATATGAGGATTAGGAAAACATCTCAGCAGCATTACTTACAGAGCTCTGGGGAAGGGGAGATTATTTGCCAGAGGGAATTTAATTTGCTGTAGAGCAGCACAATGCTTTTAGCTGCATAGCCTTCTTTCCAGCCCCTGACTAGAACTTCTTCAGGTAGAAAATCTTAAAACCGTAACAACAATAAGTAGCCCAGGTTTCTTAAAAAACATTTGGAGCACAAAGAGTTCAGAAAAAGGAAGTGATGCCCTCTTAGACTGGTAGCGGACTCATATGGCAGTGTTACCATGGTAATTTTCAGTTCAATTTTATTACATCAGCAGATAAGATATATGCATGTTCTGCTGTCACTACAGGCCCAGAAGTCACCAGAAGTACAAGGCTACACAGTTCACAGAAGACAAATGTGCACAGAAGTCTCCTTACAAAACAGATCAGAAGTTTGAAATCAGAAGCTAATGCTAAATTTGATAGCGTGACTTGAATGTCATGATTTAAAACTACACAATTTATTGCAGAATCACAGAACATGCTGAGTTGGAAGAGACCCATAGGGATCATTGAGTCCAAATCCTGGCCCTGCACGGGACTATCTCCAAGAGTCACAACATGTGCCTGAGAGCTTCTTGAAATACTTCTTGAACTCTGGCAGACTTGGTATTGTGACCACTGCACTGGGGAGCCTGTTCCAGTGCCCAAGCATTCTCTGGGTGAAGAAGTTTTTTCTAGTATTCTACCTTAACCTCTCCTGACACAACTTCAGGCCATTCCCTCAGGTCATCACTGGTCACCACAAAGAAGAGATCAGTGCCTGCCCCTCTGCTTTTGCTCACCAGGAAGTTGGAGCTGCAATGAGGTCTCCCCTCAGTCTCCTCTTCTCCAGGCTGAACACACCAAGTGCCCTCAGCTGTTCCTCACACAGCTTCCCCTCAAGGTTCTTCACCATGTTCGCTGCCCTCCTTTGGACACTCTCTAATGGCTTAATATCTTTCTTATATTGGGGCGTCCAAAACTGCACACAATGTTCAAGGTGAGACTGCCCCAGTGCAGAGCAGAGTGGGACAATCCCTTCCCTCAGCTGGCTGGTGATGCTTTGCCTGATGCTCCACAGGACAGGGTTGGCCTTCCTGGCTGCCAGGGCACTGGTGACTCATATTCAACTTGCCATTGACCAGGATCCCCGGGTCACTTTCCATGGCACTGCTTTGCAGCATCTCATTCTCCAGTCTGTCTGTACATTAAGGGTTGCCCCAAACCCAGGTGCAGAATCCACCACTTCCTCATTGAACTTCATATGATTAGCCTAGTCCTCTAATTTGTCGAGATCTCTCTGCAGGGCCTCCCTGACTTCCAGGGAGTCAACAGTTCATCCCAGTCATCTGCAAGTTTGCTTAGTATCCCTTCCAGTCCTGTGTCCAAGTCATTTATGACGATGTTGAAGAGAGCAGGATCTAAAATGGAGTCCCACAGAACCCCACTATTGGCAGGTCACCAGTCTGATGACAATGAGAGTCTTGTCCAGTGTAATCTTTCTATTTTGCTCAAAACCAGCAGAGTACAACTCATTTTCCCCACTATGTTACTACCTCTACTGGAGCATGCCATGGAGAACTGGCTGGGTCTTAGCAGAATAAGCTAAAGTTAGATGCTAATACTCAGTGGGAGATGGCACCTTGCACTTAGGGTTTGAGTCTGAGATACACAGGTGTCTGGTGACACCAAAGCTGTTGAAGTCACCTCCACAGCTCTACTCTGTCAGCCCTGTTCCCTGACCCAGACACCTGTGCCTGGCAGCTTGTTCCACCCCTCTGTTGAGTTTTTTGATCTGGTGTATTGACCAGTCCTTTCAGCTGTGTTCTATTTCTGATGCATGCATGTTCAATAACAGTGAGTTTTGCAATCTGTTCTAAGACAACGTTTTAATTTTTCATCTGATTTTTAACTTTTACACTTACAGCTGCCAAAATATACTACCTATACAGCTTTCCACCCAACCTGCTGATAGCAAGTTGGATGCCATGGTTAACCCTAAAAATACCTCAATTTTCTCAATCATGCTTTTAATATCCACTTTTCAGAACAAAAAATTTCCATTTTTTATTTTTCTAAAAGTCACCTTGATGATGGGTTAATCCTCTGGTCCTGGAGACTAAGCATCTGAGAGATTAATGTAAGAGAAAAAACCCTGAACAGGAAAGCAGGAATTAAAACAGTTGGAACAAGGCTTAGAAATAGAGGCACATTTCCTGCTAGAATTTAAATGCTGAAAGATCTTTATCACATAAGTTGTTAAAATCAACACTAAAAGTAATTTTAATTGCATGGATGCATAAAGAAATGTGTGTTTCAGTTTGTGCTCACTGTCTCATGCCCTTTCAGAAATAGTGTTCCATTGGCCTGGTTTGGAAGAGCAGATAAATATATAAAGGACAGGACTTCAAAATATAATTCTAGAGTAATAATTTCTTACACACCGCTTTGATAGTATGCTGCTTAGGATGTTGTGTAGAGTACTCTAAACATGTTTTAGTTATAAAAAGAAGGAACCCTATCAGATAAGAAAGAAAAAGAAATCCCTAAATTTGGAAGATTTAGCAACTGATGCATCAAACGCTCTCAACCAGAGTCACACTGCGGATTTATTCTTTGTGCTGTTGATAACAGAATTGAGCCAGGAAGGTGCCACCACCTCCCTTCTCCTACTGTGGCACTAGATAAAGCTAGTTACCATCATCATTTAAATTACTCAAACTGGAACTGTCTACAGAACTTACACTTCTGTGAAAGAATGTTGGAAGACAAATACAAATTCAGAAAGGGTGTTGCCAACTTTAAAGACTAAATTCAATATATTAAAATTATTTCAATGGTTAAGTGGAGACATTTTTAAATTATTGGCTCAAATGTCTAAGCCTTCTGATAATGAACACAATTATCCATGAATGCAGTAATAGAAGATCTGGAGAAGAAGCTACTAAAGGTTCCTTTCATCACTACAATAACTCAAAAGGTCTGCAGCAAAAATAATATAGGAAAAGGAATGTCACATAAAGGGAATGATGACTTTGGAGTTCTGTCACGTTATAGGTACTTCCATGACCCTTCCCTTCTCCCCAACACTGTGCAGTCTTTATTTTGGGATCACAGGTGGCAAGATGAGAATGATTTTCAGCTTATGTGTCAGACAGAAAGAAATTACTTACTGCTTATATGTGTGTATATATCACACTACGTTCCATAAAAATATATATATTTACAGATATTTATAGAAATGAGACTGACGATTCTTCTCACTCTAAAGCAAAAGATATATATTAGTTTATCAATACTTGAATAATTTTTAATTCATAGATTGAAGAAATTGAGAAAACATCTCAGTAGCAATTAGTTAATTGTATGTAGTGGGAATGATAAAAGGTGGCAAGCTGCAGTGTTAGGTATGAGGCTGCACACATCGATACTCTACTTCCTAGCAGTAAGACACAGCAACAGCCTTGTATTTCAACAGCTACCCACTTGACATAAAGATAAAAGATACCAAGTAATCTTCTCATTACTATCATACAAAATTAGGATGGAAAGATAGCACATGTTTTTCTAAAGAGATTGTATTTTATTATTCATTATGCTCCTGCCAAAGAATACAGAATTGAGGAAATACTTTCATGGCTCCATTTTTGACATGCTGAGTCATAGCTGCCACAAATACAGTGTAACAGACTCATGTTCTCAATTGTTATTCAGGAATTGATGGATAATTGAAAACAAAGAAATTGATTGGCATTCTTTCTAAGCATCTAAAACGTTCTTGCCACTATGTTATATTAAAACCTAATCTCAAAGAGATCAGATTCAAAATCTTCTCTCCATGAAAACCACAAACACATAGAGACAATCTGTTTATATGATACCTTTGCATATCTTTGCTCTGCTCTCTGTACTGGACAAACTAGGAAAGGTTACTGATTCTCAAGTAGGACTATTAGCACACACAGACAATTACATATTCATGGCATTATAACGAGAGTAGGAGCAAATTTTCATCTAAATAAGGTTTCTTAATGGTATGCTTAGCATTTCAGATTTTTGCAAAATGTAATTTTGTAAAAGTGAAATGTGAAATTCTAATAACTCAAAAAATGATGAGGAAACCAAAATGCAGGCAATAAAACATGATTCCAGAGACTCTTTTCCCATGTTAATACATAGTAAACCATATAGTAATTTGCAAATATATTCACTTAAATGCTCATGTGACTTTCTGTAAGAAGTTGCTGTTTACATACCGAATGCTTTTACTGAACTGTTACTTCTGTAGTAATTATACCATACTAGTCTTTGGATAGAAAGAGGCAATACAGTCCAAGCAATGAAGACAAACTCTCTAAAAACCCACACTGATTTTTAGAAATGTTTCCTCCCTTTTAACTGTAAATACCGAAACATGACTATCAATGAACAGAAAAAGGCATTCCACTGTTGAGCTTATCATACTGAACTATTTTTTAAAAGCTGCACTGTCAAAATGGAAAAAATATGACAAAATGCTTTTAGGCATTTTCAGTGATGAATTTTCAATACTCACTGTTGTGAAATCATCTTTTTCTGTTTCATCCAGCCATTACACACTACTTGTCCTGTCTTTTAAATATTTAGATTCAAAAAGTTAATCTTCAGTATATATAAAAAAATCTTCATGTAACATCCAATTGAAAGCATGAATAAATTACAAGGGAAGGAAAAACTGATGTGGTTGTTCTGCACTGTTTCCAACCGTCTAAGATGCCTCCATAAATAAGTATGAATCACTGATTATTTTAGCATCTCATAGGACAGCTAATTTGAATTAACTTATTACACATTTATACTCTGATATAAAAACCCTCAACAGTTCCTTAAAGGAAGCTATTATCATCCTGTTAGGTGGAACTGTGCTTTATGAAAATCAGAACAGGTTTTCTACTTCAAGAAGGCTTCACCAGTCTTTAAAAACAATATCACTTCTCTTGTTGGCATCAATTGAAGTCTGGTCTCCATCTCCTGCTGCATGCATACACATATACTGGGAAAAAGGATAGTCAAATCAGTTTGTCTTAGACCTAGTTGAAAGAGCTGGAGGCCTGGAAAGAGCACTTTGTCCTGTCCTAAAATGAATATCAAAGATGATAGTTAAGGTATCTTTGCCTCACAAGGTGACTTTTGTCCTCTCCATAAGTTTACATACAACCTTAAGATTCCAAGTCCTGCGAGGTTAAGGCACATGTCTTAAATCCAGATACCCAGGTTCTGATTGTTAATTCCAGTTTACTGATCACATAAAATAGATCAAAAAATAATTTCATTTCAAAGGCCACATTAACAGTGATAGTCTTAAAACAATTTATTTCACTCGTGCTTTACAAGCACACTGATGACTTAACATGTCCTTTAACAACCACTGCAACTCCCAATCTCTTAAACACTAATCTGTAAGAAACTGTCATCGAAAGAGATACCACGTCCAGCACTTTTTGAGAGGCAAAGGCAGACAACAAGCATCATCAAGCTGAAGAATCAAATGCTGGAAGTGAGTTGAATGTCAAAGTACAAAGCGCTTCAAAGTACATCTGATCATTTGCCAATGTATTTCCCTGCTTAGGCACTGCTGCAGTTCAGTGGAGCATAGCAGGACATCATCTTTCCATACCTGTGCACGCTGGCAATCAAAGGTAATGTATCTTTGGTCTGACCAACATGGCCTTGTAAATGTCCTTAGAGATGAAATTAGCAGCCTGAGTAGCATTCCCCATTGAGACAGAGGTAAGCTGCAAGAGGCACTGGTGAGAGGATTCTCTGGCATACAGCTGAGAAATCTAGTCGAGTGCTTTCAAAAGAACCCTGAGAACTTCTTATATGAGGAGGACAATAGTAAATGGCTGTTTTGGCTCAGCAAAAAAAGCCAAGGGGAGTATAATCCATATGTGTAGATATATGGGGGGCAGTGAGGGAGAGATGACAATTGATATGGTTGGCACAAAAGTAAATGTATACAAACTAGTCATGAAAAAATTCAAGCTTCAAGTTAGATGTTTATTTCTAATCCTAAAAACAGCTACATTTTAAAGCATCCCTGTGAAAGGTGTCAGTTAGTTCAACTAGAATATACCTTCATTCAGGTGTTCATCATTCAAGGCCATTGCTAATTGAACAACTGGTACTTTGGTACTCTGTAGTAAAGGAGTGCAAAAAATAGAAGTAAAATCATTCCACAGTGTGCGTTTCATACACAGATGATTCTTTCGTTTACTATTTTAGGAGTCA
Organism: Formicarius rufipectus; assembly: GCA_013399695.1. Lineage (NCBI taxonomy): Eukaryota > Metazoa > Chordata > Aves > Passeriformes > Formicariidae > Formicarius > Formicarius rufipectus. Next base: position 1,680,445 of record VXAU01002350.1, on the reverse strand, counting down.
TTCCTTTCCAGAAAGCTGTTAAGCTAAGCTGTATGGTTAAAATTAAAGACAGTGTTCATTGAAGTAAAAAAAAAAAATAAGTTGAAAGAATATAAAATTAGAATTACAAATAAGTATGATTTTTTAAAAAAAAATATACAATGAATAGGAAGGCCTACATAGTCAAATTGCATAGACCATGTCAAGAAAATAGCAGGCTGTTTGAAATTTGTTTTCACTGGACATTGACAGATCATTCAGCTACAATAATTATCTAATAATTCGGTTTCACTATAAACATGCTGACAACTGTAAAAAATTAAGGTCCCTCCATGAGATCCATAGACATCTGATGTAATTTTATAGTTAAAAAAATTTTCCCGAGATGTCAGAGAAAAAAATAACATTTTTTGACATGGGAAACTGGAGGAGACCCTTTTATATTCTATTCTATAATTACAGTTGGTTTTAATTAAGATACAAACTAAATCACCTTTTCCATGCACACAAGTATAAACTTACAAAGAGTTTAAACAGCAATGACTAAAGCTCTGTCTGTACTACAAAAACAGGTAGAATATTCTGGATGATTGCTACAATTTCACATAAAACCACAAAAACTCCAGAAAGCTGACTTTCTACACTTATCACTCATTTTCTAAATTTTGTTTCATCATCCCAAAGAGTATCATTACTTGGGTGAATAAGGTGTAAAGTCCTGTGTGAATTACGAATTCTTACTTATATCTTACTTACATCTGTTAGCGTACTTTTTAAGTGTAAGTAAACCCATTTAGCTCTCAGTCCTGGAACTTCCCTGGAAAGCCTTCTGTGCAAAATCATGTAGCAGCTAGAAATGAGAAAAAGGTAGTCACACACTTTGCCTGGTCTCTCTGGCAGTAACATCCACAGTGGGGGCTCCAATTCCAAGGACAGTTTGCAGAGGGAACAAGCCAAGAGCCTCTTCTGCTATCCTGTATGGAACATGCCAAAGAATGGTGTGTTCTGCTTCTTTTGAAGGTAGACATTTTCAGTCTATCAAGTGGTAGGTGGAGAATTTTATCTCTGTTCTGATGAGCACAAACTGTAAGTGAAGTTTAGCCATTCTGTTGTCCGTTAAAAGCACTGTTGCTGACTTCAGAGTAACCACAGAAATCCACTGGAGCACTGGACAGCTGAGAGTGCTCAAGTATATCCTTAAGTTTGTTCGTAGTACGTATTTAGTTATGCAAAGTTATTTTCTTGTCTGAGATACAACAGATGAATTTCAATAAATTAAATGTTTGCTAAAAACAGAACTTACCTGGCCTCAAGTGCTCTAAATTCTGTGTTATGTGACACCACCAACACAGTGAGCATGCTGAAGTCTGGGCCCTTACTTCACAATCCAAATAAGTATTCAAAATAAAGCAGAATGTTACAGAGCCTATAAAGACAGTAATGACACATTCAAAAAGACTTCTTCCTGCTCCCTTTTTTGACTTTTGTTGGGGGAGACTCAGGCACATTTCACTGAGGTATCACACTTGGCGTCAGCTTTGGGTTGTGCTTCTGTGGTGTATGGTGTGAATCTTCTTTATTGCCTCCAGAGTGGAAAGGGTTCATAATGACAAAAGCTCATGGAAAGTGAAAGCAGCAGTTTGCTGGCTCTCTTGCTGCCAACCTGCAAAAATCTTTCTTTTTACACAACCGTGATGGGTGTTGACAGCCTTTGCAGAGAGTAGCAAAGACATCTTCAGTGTAAATGTATGCTCCAGCATAAAAGCAGTCTGAGCCATCTTAGTGTTTTTGGTCTATGCTTAGTCAAACAACTGTATTTCTTTTCTTTGGTAAAATTAGCAGTGCATTGGGTTGGAGAAGAAGAACTGTTTTGTACCTTCAGAACAAATCTGAACTACTGGATCTGCCTGAAAACTTCTAGTAGTCACAGCAGAAAACAGATCTATAAGGAACAGTCTTGATTGCTCAGTCCACCAAGTAACGTATAGGTGTCCATACCCCAACTTTTGCTGTATTTCTTAGAGTTAAATCACATGAAACACAGTTTGTAAAAGTCGCATCTGTATGTATGGATATGGTGTAACTCCCCATGACTAAGAAATTATTCAATGCATTGACTAACTGTAAGAAACCAAGAGCTTAAATTTCTGATATTAAATTAAATGACTGATATGTTTTCATTATTTTGCTCAAGTACAGCAACATCAGTAGACATCAAGTTCTGATGATACTCTTCAGTATTATCACAGAACTATTTTGAAAGCTTCCTTCTGTCATAAACACCAAAAATACCAGCAGCTTTGTTGGAGAATGGGGACTGAGGCTGCTTCCACACTTGAATCAAATACCAAAATAAACAATTCTTTCCATTGTACAGTATAAGATACAGAGATGTTTTTCTCCTTCATTTACACGAACCGTTCACAAATCTTGCTGAGAAATTCTGGATTCCAAGAGTAACTCCCCCACTAGCAACTGAGCCTCTCAAGCTCCAAATACAAAACTTCTTGCAAACTCAGTAACCATCATTCCTCTGAAAAATTCTGCCTCCCTGCCTCTCCCTTCCTCAGCCCTACATATTATCCATGCAGAGGTACAAGTACCAACACTGTTCAAGGGATCATCAGTATGGACAGAGCCAGGAGTCTGGCTGCAGAACAGCATACATGAGCTGGGTATGCAACCATTACTGGTGCAAAAGGCAATAATGCTGTTTGAATTCTGCAACCTTAATAATCTTGGGTTTTCTCCCTTGATATTTCACATTTATCCAACATCCTTCTCTGCAATTTAGCTCTTTATTTAGACCACAAAGTAGGCATTATCCTAAGTAGTTGGAGTATTCATCTTTTGGCGTCAGTGCTAGTTACCCATGGCAACAAACCTTTGAAGGGAAACCTTGTTTTCATCAGGTAACTCAAAAGAGGACAAAAGGGTCAAATGCAAAGCAAATGCAAAAAAGAAGCCCTTAAGCCTGAAAAATGTTCAACAAATGATCTGCTTTCCTTTGCAGAATTCAAATGTCAAAGAGAGATAAGTGGGATTTTAAAAAAAATTTACTATGTCACATGACTGGAGTAAAACCCCTAAAAAAGTGACATGCCAGTTGTGCACTTAAAAAATGGATGTAAGAGTGTTGCACTTCAAGAAGCACATCCACTTGGGATAAACCTCAAGAATGTAGATGACACAATACTGACTCAATTTAAATAAGAAAGTACATGGTCTAATTACAAAAACTAGAAACAATGGCATGTTTTAAGTCTACTGTGTCTGAGATGTATCTGTATGAATACACACACATACGGTGTATCTTACCCTTCCCCTGCACTGAGACCTACACATGCTGAGTTTAGACAAAGTAGTCCAAGCAATATAAACACTGAATTAAAAAGGGATAGTATGGCAAATGAAAAAGGTAAAACAATTGTTATAGGAGTTACCTGAGACTAAGCCTGTCAACTTGCACAGCAATGGTGCTTTCTGCAGGAACAACATGTGAATCTCCACAATGGCACAAAAGCAGAACAGACTTTGACTGTCTTCTGCCAAGGCCAGGAATGACACCTTTGCTTGGTTTGGGTAATCTGAAGCAAAATCACCCAGGATCAGGATAGAAAAACCTACACCTCCTCTGATGACAATGGATTTAGTACAATTAGGTTTTGTTAGGACCTGGCCTGTTAGGACCTGGCAACCTTGAAAGTGTTGCCAAGGCAGAATAAGCATGGCAGTGGTAGAATACATGATGGCAGCACACAGCATGAGATTCATCTAAGAAAAGATAAGACACTGTCTACCATGTCACCTGTCCCGTACAAATAATGTAGAAAAGCTGATCATTTTAGAAGGCAGTTCATCTCATTAGAAACTGGAGGTCTAATTCAGGCCAGATGAACTGCACCCTAATACCTATTTCTCCCCACTGGCTATTTAAGGGGAGCACAGGATGACTGCCTCCCACTGGATATCCACAGAACAGCACAGTCTCTAATGCCAGGGGACATAGTACCCACCTCAAAGCCAGAGTAAACATAGGTTCATCCCAGGAAAAGGAAAGCCTGCTATCTCTTTTAAAATTCTCTCAAAACGTAAGCTGAAAGCCCAAATGGATATTGTTTTTTAACTGGTTTACAAGGATCACATAAATACATTCCTGACCCTTTATATACAGGACATGGGAATTTCAAAACAAGACAACTCCAGAAATGCCATTTACATTCATTTTCTCTTCTGGATACTTCAGATATACTTAAACATGGCAAACAATTGAAGATAACTGCCAGACCTGTAATTTTGCTGTGACCTTGTTTTGTTTGTTTTTGGTTTTGTTTGTTTGTTTTTTTTGGTTTTGTTTTGTTTTTGTTTTGTTTTTGTTTTTGTTTTGTTTTGTGTTTTTTGTTTTGTTTTTTTTTGTGGGTTTTTTTTTTTGGTGCCTTGTTTTTGTGTTTGTTTTTTTTTTTTGGGAGCAGTTGGGTTGAAAATCAGGAGCTTCTTACTAATAGTTAAGCAAAGTACATGGAAAAATATAACATAATTTAAGAATTGCTTTGTCTCGAGGAAATAGCTTTAGTCAGTGAGCAGCTCTGCAATTACTGACCAAGCATGCACAGATCAACATTGCTCAGCAGAAATATTAACAGCTATTTTTTATTTGCATTTGCATTTATAAAAATAGAATCAGGACATGCAATTATTAGTTTCACAAGTCTTGGAATAATGCACATACAATATTTACCATTTTGGTATAACCTTCTTCTACTGAAATTAATCAACTGACGCTGATTTCAACGGAAAAAAAAGGACTGGTTCGTGTTTGCAATACCATCTACTGAGTATTATTGCTTCCATAAGCAAATAATGGAGGACATGTGATGCTTTTATTTTCACTGCTTGGATTTCTTCTCTCTGAAGTGCATTAGGATAAAATTAGTAAGCTATATTTCTACCCACTTGTGATTAGCAATAAATGCTCACTCTTGTAGCCTAGTGCACTTTTCCCTTGTGAAATCTAATCAACACCCACTTTTAAACATTCAGATACAGAAAGACATATTTCTTTTTCTTGTGTTGAAGAAGAACAAGGAAAGATGATACAATACTGATTGATAAGAGACTATAGGTCTCCAGGGTGGGGAAAAAATTCTGAAGAAGGTATGTCTACACAAACACGAAGTCAAAAGAAAACATTAGCTATTTCTCATGGTTCAGAAATTAGGGACATAGAGTGAAAGTAGGCATTATGTTTTGGTTCTACTGAGGACAACAAAAAGAATTCAGCTTTCAGTTTTAGACAGCCCTGAACCCTTAGTTATCGTAATTTAAGGTGGTAATTAGGAGAAACATCAAAGGGGATGTTGATTCTTTAGTGTTTCTCTAAGAATCTATTACTGGCTTGTCCTGGAAGATTGTAAATAAGGATAGCTAAAATCCTAAGCAGATTCCATAAGGCTATTTCATTAAAAGAATGACCAGTGGGTTTTATACGTAATAGTGTAAATTTCTATTTCCTACTGAGAAAAGTCTGCTTCTAGAATACTATCTTTATAAGGCTTTTTCCTAATCAGAAGCAAATTTGGGCTTCTGACTGGCCTTCAAACTTACTTTTGGGGAATATTCATTTATCTTGTTCCAATTGATTGGAACACTTGATTTGTCTATGTGACAGACAGATGTATGTAATAAATAATTCTGTAAAATGGATACAAGTCCCTGAAAAGATCCCAAACTAACATATATAGACCTGCATACATACATAAAATTGCATCTCATACACCCTAAGGAATTCCAGGTATAGTCAGTAAAGAACCTCTGCTACAGGTGTCACTATAAAAGCACTGGTACAAGGACCAACATCTTTACATCTCTGGTAGTAATACTGCACACTGGTACATTATTATTAAAATCTGAGTGGATGGATACCAATTCAGTCTGTGTCTAGGAAGAGAAAAAAACCCTGAGTATAGATTACCTTAGAAACAGCACCAGAGATACAGAGAAGACAGGTGTATGTATACAAATTCTGAACTCTTATTAATATGAACAGGTAAGGCTGAGGCAAACTTTTGCCAGTGTGAATTGCTGAATTGAAGGCATATTCAGTTCCCATTGGGCAGATGTTTCTTCTTTAGGCAAACATTTCCTGCTTTGACCTGTTTCTTTGTAAGTTTGTTTTAGACTACTGAACAACTTCCTTTAAACTCAAGATTCTGTCAGTGTTACTCCTTCTAAGAAAGCAGTTTATTGGAAAATAGCCTAGACTTGATTTAATGCAGTCTCCCTTTCTCATGATACTAACCCATACCCATGGGCACAAAACAATCAGTGTAAAAAAAAGGGGGAAATATGTTATTTTCTCTCTCAGTCTGAGCGAAATTGCATAGGAGGTGAAGAAAGTACTTTTGTTTTCTTGTTGTGATTTACTTTTTATCAAAAGAGTCTAATGCTCAGTCAATGGAAAAAAAAAAGCTGGAAGTACCTGAGCTTCTCCAAAAGCAAAATGGATTTTGTGATGCTTTTGAACAATTACTTTTCAGGAAAGACAGTTATAGAAGAGTTTCGATATCCTATTAAATGTTCTTTTTAATCTACATGTTTTCCTTACATGTTATAATGAAAGTGTTAAAGGTAATAAAACCCTTGTGGATCAATTTTAAGAACTGAATATAATAAATGAAAACTATGATTTTGAATTATTAAGAAATCTTTATTTAAATGTATTAAAATATTTTCTTCAAAATACCATCTTTCATTTTGTTGTCTAATGAAAGATCTATTGTCTTGATTGTTACATACTAAAACCTGTTGGTTTCTAATTAGTCACAACTTTTTGGCACTACTTGTTGCTAAGTAGAAGGCTACACACATTATATATTTTTACACACACAGTGATACTATATATAAATAAAAACATAGTCACATACCTTTGTATCAGAAAATTTATTCATTTGCTGACATTTTGAGTTCTAATTTATGAAATAGTGAAACAGAAATTTGTGTCAAATTGCATTCAGATGGAAACTAGAATCACAAAATGTAGAACATAATATTCTAAAAATAGTTACACATATTTATCAGCCTTCTGGGTTCATACACAGTCTCCTCTGTCCTCACAATGATCCCCAGTTTAGGAAAATTATTTACAAATCAAGAAAAAACCAAACTTGTCTTTTCAGCTAAAAGACCTAGAACTCCTGATGATCACATTAAAGGAATTTAAAATTAAGAGAATCTTATTTTTATGTAAAATTGGATAGAATGCAACTGCATTTCAATTCCAAATGAATCTGTTGAGTTATTGAACTGAACAAACTGAAAATACTATTTCTTCATTCACAGAACATACTAGAGACTACGACAGAGAGGTTAATCCATAAACCTTCACATTTAGTGGTATGTCAAGCACGAGGGCTCTAAAATTTGTAGCACTTAGAAATCTTTCAAATAAAATGTAAGTAGAATATAACAGTAAATATGACAGATAAGCCACAATTCTAAACAGGAAGTACAATTTTAAAGGAAAAAGACCACCTTACTTGAGTGAAATAAACTAACTCAGGTTGTTATACACCACAACACACATGCACACATATTCACCTTCTGAAAAAGATAGAGGTGTGATATGAATCCTACCCCTTCCCTGCCTTCCAGAATTGCACTGGTCAGTACAGCATTCTCTCTTTCCAACACGAAAGAAGCTATACAACAGTTGCTCTGTAGCTGCTGTTGCCCGGAATCACCTCCTTTTAAAAAAACCTCCAGACCAGAAGTGGGCAAATCAGGCCACAGCAGCCATGCACTGTGTGGGATAGCAGCTTCTGCACATGGTCCTGAGCCACATGAGACCGGGTCATTCTAAATTTGCCTCACTTCGCATTTCATCTTCTTCTTCTGTCCCTAGCAACAGAGTTGTTTTCTGAAAGAAGACCTCCCTGGTTTCTGACAATCATGTGTTTGAGTAAGAGCCAAATACACATTCAGAATCAACCACAGGAAAAAAGAATACAAAAACCTGATTCCTTACAGAACCAGAGTGGTATCGAGAAATTTTTGAAAACAAGCATAACATTCATCCAGTCTGTGCATAAGGAACTCTATTATGCATAAAGAAAAATGTACTAACTGGGTAATAAATTGAGCTAGATTTGCCATGGAAAAGCAAACCTCTTTTTTTCCTTAAGTTTGTTTAAATGCTAAAAAGTTCTCAGTTAATAATAAATTTAAGTTTACTTCAAAATGGAAAAAGCTAAAGATACTTTACACAGATTGTCTTTCTGTTAATGGGTATTGTAAAGACACTACTAGACAATCAGGATAAGCCTTAGCCCCCTTTGCATCTATGATTCTGACTCTATCGACTATTCCTGAAACAGAATTTGGGCAAACTATATTTCTTTTTGACTCCATCAAGTCAAGCTTTGTGTTTGGCATTGTATTTTCTCCCATATACTTCTGTCTTTCTAAGATCATTTTTGCAAAATGCCTCACTTCTGCAACACATACACATTTTTTTTTTAAATTTATATTATCACAACTGTAAATAATATCCCACTAAATTTTCTGCCTAGAATGAGGACTCCTCATTCCTGACCCAATCTTAATTCAGTTGGAAATAAGTACAGGAAGAACAATCCTACAATGCTATGAAACAATAATGATGGTTGAAGCACTCAGTTTTCAACATGATGCTTCCTCCTCATGTAGAAGAGCATGTAAAAAGAGTTAATTTTTAACCACGCAAAAGCATGATGAGGATTTGCATACAGCCACTCACACCTTCAACCCAGAGCACCAGCTCCCCATGATGACTAAAGATTTCAGGGGTCTTATGTCTTCTCTCTAAGCAGTAATGCCAAGAAAATATTCATCTATTTTGCAGACTCCAACTATAACCTCACAAAATGTCTTTTTTCCATAAACAAAGCCAAAAATAACTTCTTAGTCATTTGATTGTTAACAGAATAGCTTTTTATCAAAGAACTGCACCGCCACTGACAGATATGGCAGTAATTATCACCCTACACAAATACGTAACTTAGAAGGACACATAGTCCTTATCATGGTGATAAAAATCCAGTTAAGGGGAACCACACTGCTTGCTCAGTTCTCGACTAGTTTTATAAGTCTCTTCTAATAACAATTAGATTTAGAAAATCTGCCTATTAAGACATAATCAGGAATACCATACTGATTCATGACAAACCCTCCCACAACACACTGTGCTAAGAAGCAAGGATTTGGGGATTTAGCTAATTATGTAATGCCTCTTGGAGGTAGGGAGCCATCCTGAACCGACATATCAAATGGCAAATAACCCCACTGCAGCCAAATGCTGGCAGTGGCAACGCCACCAGAGCTCGCAGAAAGGGCAACAAATCCCCAGCCTTCTGGGCTACAGTTCAGAGCAAAACTGCTTGTAAACATCTCAAACTATTTAACTGTGGCACTCAGACTTACCTCAAATCTCACACTGATGATAAAATACTGGTTATGTGAGTCTGCTATGTACACACAAAGAAACTGCCCTATTTATCAAAGACCTCATGTTTAGTAAGATTGATTTCAGATAAACGTAGCTGTCCGTGTTGCTGGGAAATGGGAGGAAGTGAGATGCTATCATACTTTCTGTTATTACAGGCACATATCACATAGCACAGAAGGACCAAATTAGCATTAGCATGACATTAATGATTATTAATCCAAATTTGTTTGGACAAAATTGGGCCTCTCACAAGGATTTGATCGATTTATTAATTCCCATTTTTCAGGATACATTCCAGAAGCAGAGCAAAGTGCTTTCGTCATTGCAGACATTAAAAAGGCATGTACTTTATAGTTTGTTCTGGGCTGGTGAAGTTAATTGAAATTATGTCTCCAGCAATCAGGCCACAAAACTAGAATGCTCACTATGAAAGTGTCCTAGAATAAAGGGAGCAAAAGCAGATACTTCACAATTTGAAATTATAAGCTGATGGGCCATATTTCATACACAGTTTCGCTCTCTGATTTCAGTCAGTGATTGACTCTTGTGGGATCAACTGGAAAAAAATATTTTTGGTTCTTTGTTCAAAGACAGTTAATTTCAAGATGAATAAGATAAATACTCCAACACATTCTGTTTGAGGACACATAGAAAGTAAAAATACCTGGGACAATACATGACTAGATTTTTAAAATAAGAATAAGATGGTAGCGGTTTCCTATCTATGCAATGTTCTGTAGCAAGACCACTGAGGAAATACACTGGATGTTAATCCTGAGCTTCCCCAAAGTTAGAGTAAATGTCCCAGTTGTCAGCAGAGGCGTCAGTACAGCATTCTCACAGAATAGTTTAGTTGTAAGGGACCTTTAAAGGTCCCTACAAGGAACAGGGACGTCTTCAACTAGATCAAGTTGCTCAGAGCATCTCCAACCTGACTTTGAATGTTTCCAGAGATAGGGCATGTACGGCTTCTCTGTTCAACCTGTTCCAGTGTAGCAGTACTCTCTTCATAAAAAATATATTCTTTATATGTAGGGTGAATCTACAGTCTCCTAGTTTAAAACCACTGCCTCTTGTCCTATCAGAACAGACTCTACTAAAAATCATTTGGAGCAGTTCCATATTACACAAAATACTTAATAAATTACTGATAAATAAATCAACAGATGTCCCCAAGAAGCCAGGCATGACAGTTCCTATGAAGCATAATCATATATACAAAATTTAAAGGTACACAGAAGAGATGGAGATCCTCCCCCAAAATGCTTTGTAAACTTATATCTTGAGGTTCACTCCAGGAATATATGAGGACAGAAGTGCAATTAACCAAAGATAAAACTTTTTTTCCTTAGTGACTTTCTGAATCTAAAATCAACCATCCAGTATAATGAAACAGCTCATCAAATCTAGCCATTACAAGTCAGTACTAATGATGCTATGGTTAGAGAGCCCACAAAGAGACTACCAAAATTTGAACTTTCACAAACATCACAGTTAGTGTGTTTATTACACAGTTATATGCACAATGGAAGTATTAGAGGGAAGACCTGAAAAAATGTAAATAAAATCTAGTACATCAAAATTATGTAAAAATCATAATTACTTCACAGAATTTAAAAAAACAAACAAACGCCATTTAACCAGTGATACTTATATCTTTAAGCTCTTGCTGAGAATATTGGAACAAAATCTGTTTGCAGACCATTCTAAGCAGAGATACCCCTTTGAAAAATAAAACTTGAAGCGTGAAGTCAGAGGTATAAAACTCACCACTTTTGGTATGTGGCCATGATGCATGTGGCTTTAGCATGTCCTCTAACTAGAAGTTTTCTTTGTCTATGTGATGTTAGTTCCCTAAATTAAGTAAAATACTATCATCAACACAGCCTTTGGTACTGCATTGGCTATTGTGTGTTTTTTTCCCATTCCCCACCTCATTTAGACAAAGAATGGGGAACAGAGAAAGAAAAAAGAAAAGATTGTTGCTGCCTGTTTCCAGTGAAATGTGTACTCCAGATTGGACAGTGAACCCAGAGTTGTTTTGATTTTAATACTTAATTCATTAGTAATGGAAAAACTTCACATCATAGTAAAGGAGTAATCTGGTGAATTTCTCAACTTGTAGGACATTGTTTTTGATAATTTGCCAAGCAGAGCAGGAGATTTATTACACCGAGTATGCCAAAATGGCAAAAGGCTTCTCACGCTGTAGGGCCACAAAACAATTGTTTAATGGGACTGAATATGCTGGTTCTTATGTTTTACGGCCCTATATTGCCAGGCAAAAAACATCAGGTCTGCTGCAGTTTCTCTTGCATCTCAACAGGCTGAGCAACTGGCTGGGATGTTTCATTTGGTTCTTTAGTACTATCAAATCACCTGTCATTGAATATATCTCCCGAAATTTTGTCAACCAGAGGGCCAGAGGTTCAACACGTACTTTTGCTATCACTATATTGTTATTTTTCTATGAGGAATAAAGAAAATATTTCTCCTTGAAGGTAGATTAGGTTCATTATCTTTGGATATAATATAGGTCATATACCTATATTTACTTTTATACAAAGTTTATAATTCAGATATTTGCTGCAAAATATAAGAATCTGCCATAGAAGAAAAAGCTCTTTTTATTTCAACTTCAAATTTCTTCTTGTAATTATAAACAGAATAAAACACATTCCATATATTTATATGGAGACACAAGCACACATGTATTCTTTTAAAGGCCCAACATTTATGCATAATGTAGTTTAGGTCTAATTTGTTGGTCATAACATTTGTGGAATTGAAGAACAATTCCAGTTCTATAAACATCTGATATACTATCTAATGATATTGGGAAAATATATAGTTTGTAGTTTGTCAGTGCAATACAGTACTATGAGTAAGAAGCAGATCTGACACTTATGGAAAGATACAGAATAATCAGAATTTGTTTCATAAGCATAGCAATATACCTACAATGACATAGCTCTATTCTCGCTTGTAAGTTAACAAGAGCACACTTATTTTCCCTTGTTCTTGTACAATAGTCCCTGACATCCCTTTTTTTTCAGTTAAGAAAAAATGTACATGCTCAGATACAGCAAATAAACATGAAACCCAGACTGTTGTCATGGTTACTGTCAGACATCTCACTATATAAAGTACCTCAGAGGTAGTCTTAATTTTAGTTTTAGAATTTTTTGATTTGTTTATTATATAGAATTCTTTACTACTGCACATTTACGTACCAATATATCCATAATTTAGTGGTTACTGCTTTTCCAAGTAATTTAGTTTTAATGGCCACTGTACAGTGGAAAATGTGGTTTTCTAGAACAGTTCCAACAAAGATACAGCAAAGTGTTTTGTCTTGATAAACTGGACAATCCAGCCATAGCATACCACCTTCCAAATATGTGGCTTTCTAGATGAATTATATGTTCATTTTACACCAATGCTTTAGCTAAAGGCTGTTTTATTTATTTATTCTGGAGACACTTTCTTATGCCATTGTAGTTAAGTACATGCCAGCAATTTTATTTTTAGACTGTGCACTTTATAAAACTCAGTAAAAACTGAGAAATAGCAGTATTTCACACTGAAATCTCAATTTGTATTGTTAAAAAAGATGTTTCTTTTCTGAAAACATCTATCCTTTGAACTTATTTAACAGCCTGAAGATGTGCATTAGAAGGACGGAATGCCTAGGTCATATTTCATGTGTGCAGGCAAAAGAACTAGAATTTACATGTGTAAACAGGAGTTGGTAAAATATTTTAACAAAATTCCCAGCAGCATACAAAACTGTTTATTTCAAATAATGTTTGTGTACTCCAGCTCAACAAATGATGGGAAGCAATACAAAACTTTATCAACACAGTTAATGTCAAATTTTACAAGCATGATAATATTCTAACAACTCAAGTATGATACTGAAAATGTGTGCTGACTGCAAGTACTGCATTTCTTTGGGGTGGTTTTGCTCAAGATGTTCTTGGCTAATTTTAACACATCATCTTAATTTTGGCATGATTAAAATTGATGGTTGTGCATGGATTAGTAGGGGATCAAATGTTTTAGGGAACTATTCTTGTATAAAACTAGCCATTAAGGTAGGCAATGATGTTAATGCCTATTATACTTGAGTTAAATTTCTATGTGAATAGCAGCAATAACTGAGAAAAACCTTAACTGGTGCCATTAGGAGAGGAAAGTTCCCTGAGTGTATCTCTGGGTATTAGTTTAACCCATCATTTTCTCTTGGCAGTGTTCAAGTCACATATCCACAATGGGTCTCCTTGAGTGTGCATTTAGAAAGCACCTTTCTGGAGTTCAAGAGAAGGAAAAAAGACATTAAAAAGGAGGACTGATGAGAAACTAAAGGGAAAAATGAGATTCAAGTCAGCAAGCAGCTGGAAAGGAGGTAATTTAAATTAAGTATTACCCATTAACTACCTGATATGCTGCAAACACAGAAAAAGTGACCCAAATTGCTCCCAACTCTGCACTCTCATACCCTCTTGGCAAGAGCAAATGGCAAATGAGGAAAAAGATAAAAGTAGGGACATATTAAAGCTAGTGATCAGGCTTCCGTCTCCCTCTTCAGTGTAAGGATGAGAAGTGAAATTCGTCACACCTACATGTTTATTTTATGCATTCTGGAAAGCAAGGTTGAACGGACAAAACCTTGTTCAGAAGCAAAGAGCTTTCCTCACATCACCTGTGTAACCAAGCAGATCATAAGAATCACCTTAGGTAAAATTTAATATTAATAGTAGTAAAATTTAAGGTCCACCTTTGCCAAAACTCCATCAGCTTTCATGACATAAACTAGTGTATTGTCTTCAGAACTTACTGATACTGCCTCTGGATTGGTCACCAAAACAATATTTCCCCACAGGTCCACAGATCCCTCTCCCAGTGAAAAAGTCAGCAAAAGCCCCTTCTTCTAGCACTGAAATGTTTAATCCTCAGCCTCTGATCAAGTCGGGTTAGGCCAGAAGAAACCTCTTCAGTGCTACTACCCAACCTGGTGGCAAACAGAAATCAGTCAGCTTGAGCAGAGTCAGTCAATCTGCACAGAGACAGCCACATGAGCCTGGGACCATCCAGGTTTTGCTAGAGGGAAAAAAGCCTTATTCAGTCTATTCCTGCAAATTAAGACAAAAGCTACTTTATCTTAATTAGGGCATAGTCTAATTTAGATGGGAAATAAGTATGCACAATGTATGCTCATTATTTTTTAATTATTTAAGTCATTGAATGATTGAAATGATTTTGTTACATTAAATATTTGAAGAAGACCAGTACCATGCGTCACATATACTCAGGGGAGGAAAGGCAGGGGCTCAGAATCCAGTTAAATGACTCAGCCTGGACCCTGATACAGACTTGAGATTTGAAGGAAATGCTACATCTCATGTTAAGAAACATGAAAGAAAAGCTGTCATGTCAGAGGAAGTACCGGAAAGGAAAAAATCCAGCCAACCTTGTAATATCACTGCACTATTAATTCATTAAGAAACTGAGCCAAAGAAAACATGTGCAAATATCATTGGCATCGTCTTTATCCTATCCACACATAAAGGTCCATGGCCAGGTTAGCCTCTTTTTCCTTGGTTATCTCACAAGGGATTAAAATTAAAATTACCTTTAGTAATTAGTTTTAGTGACAGAACTCCAGGTGTGAATGTAATTACACAGTCACGTCCCAGATGTGAAGCAAATACCCAGAGGCAACCTGTGGACATTTTCTAGGCTGTGGAAAGGCAAGAGGGTCTTCATTAAAGGGGTGACACCTTGCTTGTACATCCCATTTACATCTTTTTGTCACAGGCCAAACCTACCTACAACTGTAGACCTCTTCTTTAAAACCACTCTGACAACTTCTTTCCCAGTTTCTTGCCTTTTTTTTTTATTATTATTATTTTTTTATTTCTGATAGCTAAATGTAAACAAAAACACCTGCAGTTCCTCCTTCATTTTTTGTTTGCTGGGGTGGTTTTTTGTTTGTTTGTTTGTTTTCTCTAAGTATGCTGAAATGTTTTAAATTATGTTTTTTTAAATAATTCAGGTGAAAGGAAATGTGGTTAGAAAAAAAATCTCAGCTAGTATGGCCCACATCTAAAAGATATGACTGAAAATATCCTCGAAACATGGATGCAGAACATCAGGCAAATCTGAGAACAGTCAATGATGTTCACTGAAACTACAGTTAAAAAAGAGAGAGAGCATTCATTGACCTTTAACTTTTATGATGCCTTACAACTAAGCCATATTTACAGTAACACACATATGAATTTATCATTTCTGAATACAGGAAGACAGTGAAATGTTCAGGACTATTCACACTATCACAATTCACGGGCATCTCCAGTCCTGAAAACATTTATGTCTCCCCTTGCTCCATATATCTTAGTTAAATAAGAGAATGAAAACAAATAACTGCACAAGAAAGCATATAAAATATGACATTAAGCATCTTTCTCATAGGTTTGCTGGTTATAAGAAAGTTTCTTCAAAAAACTCGGACCATTCGGCTTTTCCCAAGTTTTCCTTGTGCAGCACACAGAAAACCTAAGCTTTCAATCCATGCTTCCTATCCTTTCAATTCATTAGCCATCTCTCAGCAAGGCTTTCCAAGTGGCACTGGAATTGCAGATGTTCTGTGCAAGCATGACCTCAAAGATTTACCTTTCCTTTAGCAATAGCAATTATTTTCATATAACTTCACTTTTAAGAACCCCAGACTGTCTACCTTCACTTAATTACAAAACATTAATCTTCTTGATCAAAATAATTCCCAAGAAGTCTTAGAAATTTGAAGCAATCCAAATATATTTATATTTATCAATAAAGAAGACAAAGATGAAGATCTACCACAAGGAAAACAACATTCTTCAAGCAAATTTTGAGTAAGCTGAAAAACACAAAGCTACAGATTTCAAACAACTAAAGCTCAGTTCTGCAAAGTCAAACCCACAAGGAGCATCTTTACTCTCATATTTTTCTGTAATTTGGAAGACCTTATTACATGAACTAGGGACTACAAGGTTTGAGTCATTAGCATTAGAAAGCCTTTTTTAAGGAAGTATTTAATACAGATTGTACAGTGAAAAAAAGCATAATGTAGCTCAAGCATTAAACTGAAACAACTCAGCACGAACCTTTAATTTATGCTTTTTTCCCTACACCATCATGTATCTTCCAATTCTGACAATTATACTATATTTTGAATAGCATTTCTGAGCCAGTTCTTAGTATTAAGTACCATTTTTGAAACCAGGTGTGGATTCATGCTGAATAACATTTTCTCCATGTGCACACAGTATACGATGCCCAACATTTGCTTTGCAAATAAAAATGTTCAACAACATCCTGAATTCTCACTGGCCCTCCCATATTCCAGATGCAGTCAACAGTAACACGGGAGCACAGGTGGTTAAATCTCTCTTCAAGTTGCAGGCAGTAATGTGCTGACTTAACTCATTAATCCCAAATGAAAATGCTACGCAAGTCCCACATATCCTTGTCTCCAGTGTTGACTTTTTTTTCTTTTTTAGAAATGTCATCCTCAAAATGCCTGAGGTCTGTCTGTATTTTCTGGCTACCCACTTCTTTTTGCCTGTAATTTAAGGAGATGTGGTACAGCAAAACTGTGCTTGGAATACTGTTTTTACAACCCTTGGAAGTTTCATTTGCAAACAAAGGCAGTGCTTACTGACCAGCTGTAGAGAAGAACAAGTACTTAAATTTGTTAGCATTTAGTTATGGTTTATTTTTAAACAACAAAAAGGAAAAAGAGCAGTGAAAGAATGAGATTCATTATATGCTAATTCTGTGTAATTGTAACAAGTGTAGAGGAACAACTTCACCAAAACCCCAAAAGAACCCAAATAGACACTCCAGCCATTTCCTCAGCTGTTTCAGGAGCTCTCCTGTTGGTGTCCACAGAGAACCACTAGGTCGGCAAATTCCACACACTCACCCGGTGAAATCTAGTTTAACTACAGGAGAGGGAAAACAGCACTGGAAGATGTGAGAGAGGAGAAAGGGAGCCATTTGTCATAGGACAGGCCTGGCACCCCTTCTATTTGAAACATGCACTGAAAGTTATCTGTCTTGCTGGAAACTGGGGGGCATAGCTTGCTGCTGACACAAGCCTGAATTACTGCTGTGATGACTCTTGGACTGCTGCTTACAAGGGAAAATCAGATCTATTCTGAGGCATCCCTGCTGTTCAGAGTGCATTCAAACAATGCAAAAAGGTGTATCCAGAGATCACATATCAGAGCTACAAAATCCCTCCGGTCAGAAGGAAAAGTTTGTCTGTAGGACTGTTTAATCCAAACTTTATATATGTTAGCAAGCATAAATAGAACAAGAAAAGACTGTTTAGAGGAAGTGAACCACAGGAGAGATATTTTAAAACATTATCCCTAAGAATTACTTCAATAGTCACAAATGTTGCATCTTATTTTTTCTTTAGAAATTGTACAACACTTTACCAAACAATTGCTCTAAGATTTCATAACATGTAGCACATTCTTTTCCTAATTATCCAGAAAAAAGTCTTCATGTGCTTTGTTTAAGAAGAAACATAAGGTGAGGTGTGGGACAATCAGAACTATAACAGAGGTATAAACACTACTAAAAAATGTCTATTAGCTGAACATCGAAGAAACCTTAATTTGAATTTGCTTTAGGAAGCAAAAGTATTAGGCGTATTTCTCTGAGTTCAGAGACATTTCTGTCCTTCGGAATTTTTTCCCTCTAGATCTGAAATTATCTTCTAAACTAGAATACTCCTGTGACATTCCGTGGTGAGAATCCATTCTACTTTCTTTTCTCAACAGGTCACCAGTCCCATAAGAAGACACCTTCTACGTGGCAAGCTGATAATATGAACTAGGTATTAACTTCCTTGAATCTTTTTCCTGACCATTCAGAAGATCACACCATCTAAAAAGAGTCAGTATTTCCTAAATGCTAGCTTGTAAAACAGGGAATGCACTTTTGTGTGGGTTTAGATACAATTAAAGAAAGCTTTCACAAAGGATGCACTAAGACAAATCCTACAAATCTACCCTGAAAATGCTGAAAAGGTAGCTGAAGTATGTGCCTGTGCAACCCCATGCACAAACACAGAGTAAACCTTAAGTGAGGACGTAAACATGAACAACAAAAGAAAATAAGACTGTCTAGATTCCTGATTTTATTTACATGTCAGACAGGAAATCTCCCACACTAAGGAGAAAGGTAAACTGACAGAGTGGAATATAAATAACAGTTACTTAACAGTTTAGCACCACAACATGTAGGTAATAATAGTATTTCAATTTTATTAATTCATGTTGGTAGATATATACACAGCTTTAGAGCAGAGATCACCTCCAAGGATTTCAGTACGACATGAGACCTTTCAATTTGAGAAAGTCTAGTTCCACCCACACTCAAAACCATAATCCACTGATGTTTAAAATTCCTAATTATCAGATAGCAATGGTACTTTTGTACTCCTCACAGATCAGTATGCTGTTTTGTCATGATATGGTTCTCAATTCCATCTTTAATGGCAAAATCTTTCCAATACAGCTAGAGAAGTACACAATTTAATGGTACAACAGTAATCCCAGGAAAGAAAAGAAATGGCAAAGTGATTATACTGAACACCTAACCTTTAAGCTTGACACCATCCATGTTAAAAAGTCACAGTATCAATGAGGAAGGAAAACTCCATACAGCAGCATGAAACTTAAATATGCATCCACCACTCACTCCTAAAACATTTGGAAGATTATCGATAGATCAGAAAATCTTTGCTGTGACTTGCACCTGCTTAAATTCATTTGCTCTGGTTTACATGACCCAGGACTAACAAGAGTAGAAAGCCCATTTCCCTCTAGAAAATGCTGCTGGTGGCATCGGTGGTATTGGCTACTGGTGGACAGGTAGTCTAGGTTGAATAAAGGCAATTTAAAAACATCTAAATTTCTTTTTAA
>VXAU01002350.1:1630191-1660939 GCA_013399695.1 Formicarius rufipectus | reverse complement strand
AATATAGTAACAATTTTCAAAGGAGAATGGAGATTGCTTTATAGTCTATAATTTCTTAAAAATGCAGAGAACATTCTACTTTAACTGTTTCAAGAATCCTCACCAAAATTATTTTTTTCTCTCTTTTTAACCTAATCTTTCACCAGTGAGAAAGTAATAATCTGGCTATGAAAAGTTCTTTATGTAAACACCATCAAGCTGGAAGAAGTATAAAGAGGGGGAAACCCATATTTTTTCATCATTACTTCGATGGTATAGAAAAAAAGGGCAATTAAAAGTATCTGTGTTTGGGTAAATTATATTAGCCTCACCATGCATTATTATTGAAAGCTGTTTTCTAAATCAAGGTATTTTTCTAACCTTACAATCTGTATTCACTATGACAAGTATTTATGTGACAGGTAACACTAATTCTTAATTAATGTCAATTTTGAAATTTTACTGTAATTTGAATGTGTCCTTTCATAGTCTTAAATACCTTTTGGCATGGGGCAAATGACATGATCAAGATTTATATAATTGAGCTCAGCTGTTTCTTCCAAGGAAATGAAAAGTGTGTGCACTGTCATTTGGGTTTTTTTTTATAATTTACAGCAGTTGTATGAAAATACATGGTCTTTCATATGCTGAAAGTTAGTGACTTATACCCAAGTTAGATTAGGTGAGCACATCAATTTGCTGGATGGGCCTCATAACTACATTGCAAATACTGAGAATTTCTGTTTTTCTTAAACGTGGCCTTGACTCATTTTTCCCATTCAGATTTGTAAGGTGGCATCTGCTAGGACAAAAGCAGAATAAATATCTTGTCTCAGAGAGGAGAACTAAACTTGGGTTTAACTGATGGTGGCATACCCAGACTACACTTTGAATACAGCTTTTAGTGACAGCTTTTAGTAGTTTCTATCTTTTTTTATGTTGGAAATACATTGAAAGCCAATCGTTGGGTGCCAGCTTGACAACTTAGTATTAAGAGTGGACTATACAAGACCTAAAGGTTGAAGCCAAGAGTTTCAAGTTGCAGTAAGACCAAGCTTAGGACAGGCATACTGACCACAGCCAATGCAACCAACAACTACTCTCTGCATGCATGACACCTGAGGCACCAATTATTTTCTAAGACCCTTGCATGTCATATTTAATCAATGACAGCTTTCTTATGTGGAAAAGTAATTGCTTCAGTAATATTGAAAAAACACAAAGCACAGGAAGGTCTGTTTTTAAATTCTCTGCCAATTTGTGCCATTTGACGATTCCGAATACAGTATCAAGTTTAAATTTAGCAGATATTAAACAAGTCAGCAGGAGGTTTCCTCCAAAGTTCTTATTTTGTTTCTTGAGACAAAGTTCAATGTTGTTGAAAAAAATGTACAGGACTGGCAGATGCAGTGCCAGACATCCTCCTCACATCAACAGTCACTGCTTCCAATTATTGTTAAACACCATTATACTTAATGAGCAACAGAGAAGTGCTAACTCGATCACACAGCAAATGACCTGAGGGGGGGGACAATCAGTCGCCCTGGTCTTCGAAAGTAACCATCTCTGTTTTCTTGGCAATGGACTGGCTGAGTTTGCCTGACCTTTATGCTGCTCTCTAGCAACACACTCTGCACACTCTGTCTGCTCATCATCAAGGAAGTAGTTAAGTTATGCTGCTGTCTTTCCAAGGAGTATAAATGGACTGTGAATCATGTTGCAACTCATAATAGGAACCCATTTTAACACAAGGTTTAAGCCCACTTTGAGCAAGGAGGAGCACTCTGCTCCAGACCTCAGACTGGGGCTCACATCAGTTTTTCCTCACCATAGACTCTTTCCCAGTGCTGGGAAAAACTTGCTGCCAGTCATCAAAATGGTGGTAAATGTGTATTGTGACTCCAGGGTAACTTCTTCGTTATCTACCTGTGCTAAATGGTTGCCTCCAATCTCTTCTCCAGTGTTTAAATATTCCTGACACGTGTCCGGGATTCAATGGACATCCATAAAACTCATGCAGCAGGTCTCTTCTCAGCCATGTAAAGTTGTAAAAGCCAACATCACTGGCACAGATGGCACTAAATGACATGCAAAAAATGCAAGTGCTGCCTACTGATGTTAAGGTGTCCTGAAAATAAGGCGGGAAGAAAAAGATGAAAGCCATTAAAGAAAAAGAGATGCCCTTGTGAACATAAGAAAGGGAAGAAAAAAGGGAGGCAGAAAAGCACCAATTTGCAGTGAAACTAGGTAAGAATTGAAGGAAATGAGAGATGCCTACAGAAATATGTGGTGTGTATAAAAGAGCAGGGTTGCAAATATGAATGTGTTGGAAAAGTGGATATAGTCATTGTGGTTCATGTTGAGAAACTATAAAACTCTATACAGAGTTTTCTGGGCATGAAAATAGCTATAGCAGTTTTGGTATGACTTAAATCCAGTGCTTCAAAAGTGGAAATACGTCTAGATTATATAAAAATGTACACTATGACAAAAAAAGTAGACTACTCAAACAGGTAAGAAATGCTACTGAGATGAATTGACTTTACTGTCTTCCGTAACAAATATTATCACAAAAAGCACCCACTTAGGAGAAGTAGCAGGAAAACATCCCACCAGCAAGCAAGGAATTGGTGGTGCATCATGCTGCACCATCCACCACAGATCAGGACTTTCTCACATAAAGGAGTGAATTGAAATCAAGCCAAAGCACAGCATACAACACTCTGCCTTAGCACAGCTATTTGCTAGTTGCCAATCCACAGTGTTTTTTTGAAACCTGCATGTCTACCAGTAGCACCCATCTGCTGTCTCAAATGGCCACTGTTCTGGTACTTGATCTTCAAATGCTGTAATTGGAACAAACATCACATTTTTAAATCAAACTAACCTTTTCCATATTGTTTTTCCACATTAGGCATGATTGAAGCTTTGAGCCAGATCTGCAACCTCAGTTCAAATCTTTAAATGGTTTTATCATTACCTAACAGAGACTCACAGTCCCTCTCAACTCCTGACGTTCTGTTGACTTTTCAAAACCAAATTCTTTGATCGAGTTTGCCAAAGCAACAGAATAGCCAAGATAAATAAAACCAGAAGTCTGTCATATATTCAGTGTAAGCATATCTTGCAAAATACAGTATGTCACAGAGTACAAATTTTTCCTCTGACATCGCCTAAAATTACTTTTTGTTGATATATATATGTATATATAAATTAATAACTGATTGAGTTTTAATGGATATTTTTGCATCTGAGGTCTATGCCTATGAGATATATAAATTATATCCAAGCACTATGCAACAGTCTGTCCATTTTTTTCTTTTTGCAATTTTAAAATCAAAATCTCCATAATCCCCACTGATGAACATGTCCTAAACTAGACTATCTAAAGAGTGGTTCTGGTATACACTTCTCAGATATTAAAAACATAACGATTGGAAGTATTTCAGCATACAGAGTTTAGTTAAAAAATGTAGTTCCAATGCATAAACACACACACACTCCTAATGATTGATTTACCTTGAGATGGTTGAGAGCAGATGCTTTCTTCTATGTCATTATTGTCATAGATTCAAACCTGGACATTGCTTCTTCCCCAATGATTCAAAGCAATTATCTTTCACAAATGAGTGGAAATTGAGTTTCACCTTAAGGAAGTTGTTTTTTTGTCCTCCCACTAAAGCTTGGGTTCAGGTCCCTCAACTCACTGCCCTGTTGAGGGAGCCATGACCCTCAGCTCTATGGAGATGAGAATTTCTTTCATCTTTTACAGTGTACATACCATCTCTGGCCCCTGACTATTTCAAAGATGTATTGTTGCTATAGAGAATCTAAGAGAACCAATAGAATCCAATAAATATCTGGATCAGGGCACCACCAAACCCCTTCCTTAGTAATCTCCATGTTGGTGTGACAAGCTTGTAAAAACGTACAAGAAAGATTCGCCACACAGCATGCCTCAGTAATGCACAGAAATTCATACACTAATTACAATCTGTGCCTTTCATTTTCAGCATGTATTGCAATTAAAATAAAATAGCTTGTTTCAAATTTCTCACCACTTCCCCTCTCTACAACACAACCAGACTGGAGTATTTCTGCCCACATTGTCTACAAAAGGAAACTGAACATGGAAATACAACTTATTCTAACAAAATAGGGCATAAGATTATATTTTGGCATGTTAAGATAGGAATTGTCATCTCTTTCTAGTTTTCCAGCTTCCTTGGATCCTAATTTTTATTCCAGGAAGAAAAAAACCCCACAAATTCCAAGAAATAATTGACAGCTACTCCACAATTATTCGTATTTGTTTTCATCCAAAATTGCTTTAGAAATCCACAATATTAAAAAATCTGTGAGAATTTCTAGAGATACAAGCACATAATTTTTTAACTGACAAAATAAATTACATTAGCGTATGTTTGTAGTGTTTAAAATATTTAAAATCAAATCAGAAAAATGCTCATGTTTTAGCCTTACATATGTAGATAGAAAATAATTACATTCATTCTCATCATATTTCTCCATGACTTACAACATTTCATCCAGATAACCATTTTTATACATTAAACAATTTTTATATGTTGCCTCTCGTATTTCATTTCTTTTGGAAGAGTCATTATTAGTCACATTTTTGCTGGCACCAAAACAGCTTTTACTTTCTAACTTGTGGAAAAGTGGCTTCATTCCCATTTCTAATTTCAGAGTGGGACTGATTATGACTGGGTTATGAACCCATAGCCTACAAAGAGCCAATAAAAACATAAATAGGAAAAAAGTTTTTATAAAGAATTTTATAATAACATTTTTTGGAATCTGCAGTTTTGCTAGAATGTTTACAACTCTACAAATCTTAGAAACCTAAAAGGAACACTTCTTTAACTTCTTGCACATTTACTCCTGATAAAAGATACAGCATTTACTCAAGTCTTTGAGAAAGCGTTCTTGTCCTTCAAAAATCATCAGTATCTAGAAATAAAGCAACTTGATTAAACAATTGCTGCTCTGTCAATTTGTTTTCTTTACTATTTCTAAAATCTACTGTCTTGTTAAAATGCCAATAAAATGTTATAAAATTATGAGAACATGTAGAATAAAAAGGAATTCTAGGCATTTGTTCTTGGTTGCTTGTTTTTCTTCTTCATTTTAGACATGCATGTTCTTTCTTTAGTGAAGGGAAAAAAACCCAAAACACACACACACACAAAACCAATCAAAACCAATTTAAGCATCCTTTTCCCAAGAGTCTTCTTTCCATCCAAACCTTTCAATGGCCTTTTCATGAAGAAAATGGCATTTCAACTTTCATATAACTTTATTTCTTAGCCTCTCTATCTAGAAAAGAGCTTTTAGCCATCTTGAGAAATAATGACAAATGAGATCTTGATGGGTTTGGATTTTTTGAGTTCTGGGTTTTTTTCATTTGTTTATTTGTTTGTTTGGTTTTTTTTGGTGATGTAGATATATGCTTAGAAACAGGTTATGATCTAATTCATTTGACACAGACAATCTTTGGCTGTTGAATAGGTGGCATGGGAACCAGGAGCCCTGAAGGGGGCTGTGCCTTACTGTGCTGCCAATTTCCACACCCTTCAGCACGTGTAGATGGAATGGCATTCAAACCTACAGGTGGCATACAGCAAAACTTTGGTTGCTTTTTGAAGTTCAGGTATGTGAATTATGCTAACCAAGTCTTGCATTTAAATTACCTGCCAAGTTTAGAATTTAATTAGTTTATGCATATATGCAGTGTCTGCTCACATACACTCAATCTCTCCATTCCTGCTAATCAGCGAGACTGTGTACCTAACATTGAGCATGTTGCTTCTATGGCATTTAGTCATTCTGGATCATTGACGTGTGCCTCTTGTTTGACACCAGCAACTTTAATCCCACCCATTGCTTTTATATGTATTTTTGTAACGCTGTGACCACTTAACAAAGAGTTTATTTTTCAATCTACTGGAGCTGAACCTGAAAAGGGGGTTGTGGGGGGGAACACCAGAAAAAAAATGTATTTCTCAGTTGCAGCTAAAAATCAGCAGTAGAAAACAGACTTTAAAATCATTATTGTCCTAAATGCCATGAAATGAAGAACAAAGACACTTTGCTTGGAACCTTTTTTGTCACCAGCCTTGACGGAAATTTACTTGAGAGATATGGCTACATGTCCTTCTGCTGAAGCAGAATATTGCATTTTCTGTGTAGTGCAGATAGCTATGTCACCCTAAACCACTTGATACAAAAACAAGCTGATTTAAAACAGAAAAATTTACTCTAAGACCAATTTATTTAACAGAGTTCAACCACTACCAACTAAATTTATTCTACAGAACAGTTACCCAAGGAAAAATCTCCATTTAAGATTAGTAAAGCCTAGCTTTCCAAATCAATAAAATAAGATACTATCCAGTAATAAAAACCTGGGATGCTTATGCTTTTACTGGGAAGACAACGGGGCAGAAAGGAAAAATTTACAAGTCTTCTTTTATTATACAAAACAGGTTTGTTTGTTTGTTTTTTTCTTTTTTCCCACACAGTCTTTACTATTTGTTCCATACAATTTAATGCACTTCCCACAGTATGGTTGCGTCAGTTCCCTAAAGTATAAGAGAATTTCTGGATGCTTTTGAAGGTGCAAAGCGCTTTCCGATCTCCATACATCCCATACACCTGGCCTGATACAAGTGGCGCTCTGTACTCCTCTTGGCAGTCCTTCTATGTTTATTCAGTCCTTACAGCCCTGTGAGCACCCAGTTTATTTAGAGAGTTTTCTTTGAATAGCAGTTCTAAATGATGGCAACTATGGAACGATCTCTCCAGGCTGGAAATAAGAGTGTGATTTTCATTTATCATATTAATTTCATTAGTCATATTTTCATGAATTTATATTAATGACCTTTTGGTTCACAGGAATTAAGCAGCAGGCATGGGAGTACTTAACATTTACCTTTTCAGGAAAATTCTCATTCAATAGAAATGCTGTTGTTGTTCAGACCTGAAAGACTCTGGGGGAAACCTAAGTGGCAAACCAATCTTAATACATTGTGATTTGTATTTTACTTAAGTTAACCTTTGAGAGAGAGGACGCAACCTTTCCTATAAAGCACAATGCATGTTTATGGCACAGGAAAATCAGTGTAATAATTGTCATTCAAGTCATCTGTCCCTGGACAAACTAAGTGTATTTTAAAAAAATATACCACATAGTCTCAAACTGATACTGTTTGCTTCTGAGCATATGCTGAGTTTAGTCCTCTTCAGTAATAGATGGGATAGCAGTCAGACTGTAGTCGAATTCTTACGGAAACAGGACTTCTGCAGTCAGGTGACTTGTGTGCCCACCTCTCCACTCCATTCTCACTTCAAGAAAATTTGGCTTTTCAACCCAAAGCTGATATAGCTGAATCTGATCAGACTTGATAGAGGGGAGAATTGACTAAAAAATTTACCTTCTTGTATGTTTAATGAAAAGAAATAACCTGGAAGAGGAAAGAAACTATGTGCAAATCCCGTGCCAAAGAAAAGGTGCCATATGTGACGTGGCTCTTGCTGTGCATCAGATATGCATAGAAGAGGGACTTGCAACATGCCACAGCTAAAGAAGAGGTGTCAGACTGAGCTCTGATCATTTTAAGGCACCTAAGCAGAAACATAATGCCATGTTTCCTTAATTTTGCTCTTAAGGAGCTACCTGTTAATGAAAATCATACTAATTCTTCACTCATCCAGAATCTTTTGCATTTTTTTAAATTGCCAACTTCACATACAAGGAATGGGATGTGGAAAAGAGAGTAAACAGTAACTCTCTTGGAATCACTCAATAAACATGAAGTAAGTTTGTGACTGCCAAACATCTTTGCTAAATGTGAGACAATAACTGCATTTCACTTGACGTAGATGTCGCAGTAGAATATCTGTTTGCTAAAGAGCAGGCTCCCCACCATGCCTGTGTCCAGCCAAGTCCAGCAAGAGAGTTTGCTCTGCATTTGCCTGAGACTTCCAGGAACTTAAGGGCCCTCAGCAACTCACTTCCACTGAATTTTAATATTTTCTTTCTTTCAGCTTGTTACGAAAATTAACCTGTGCAGTCCATGTGTTAGCCCCAAACCATAAAAGGTGATTATCTAAAGTACCAGTTTCGAATATCATCTTTAAAAAATGTGCAAATTCAAGTTGTTGGCTGTTATTGCTCCCCAATTCCAGTACATGTGTAGAGAGTTTGGATCATCAGGAAGTGTCAGGAGAAACAAGAGAAGGATCACACTGCAAGGATCCCAGTTACCTGTTTTTTTTCCTTATCCTGCAACTTTGCATAGCAGGTTATCAAGGTGATCCAAGCAACTCCATAGTAGACCAAACACAGAAAATATGGAAACTGACTCAATCAGTTTCCAGCATGTTGCATATTTTTATTTCAGACAAAACATGTTTATTTAAACTAGAAAATATCCAAAGTCTGGAGTAGACATAAAAATTCCCATAAAATTAAAAAATAAATAAATTTCAATTCTTAATTTAACAAGGAGGAATATTAAGTACCAAATCTTTCCTAAATTATGTAACTTTGAAAAAAGTCCATGTGAATGTGGTAGGATCTTCAAAGCCCCAGCTACCAAATTCAGGGATGTCTCTGCTCAGTGGATTTCCCTTCAGCTTGCCTTCAGAGAGATGCACTAAGGAAATACAGATGGCAAATGGCAAACTGAAAGCACAGGTTGCTGAGGAGGCAAACAGACAGCAGGACAGACTGGTGGGCAGGAATGAGAAGCAAAATGGTACAGAAACTGATCAGCCATCCCCGACCTTTGCAGCTGGAACTGCAGGATGATCAGCAGGTTCCTGTGGTACCTCCTTGTGGTTTTGCTCTAGAGACAACTATTAACTGAGATCAGTAAGGTTAGGAAAACCAAAAATTGTCAAGCACACATAGAATTTTCTCAGAACTCAATGATGAATGACATTTGATTGGTATTAACAGCATACCATAAAAAAAAAAAGAAATCCCCCCAAAAACCCACCGCATTTTTCAGGTTATTTTCCTTGTCTAAGAAATCCTCTGTCACAGCAGTTACCTGCTAGAAAAACATAAGCAATTTTAAGGGTACATTTTCCTATGAATATTTTTTTTTTTATCAAGGGCATAACTTCAAAAAGCTCCTTCATGCTTAAAACTGTGACTACTTTAAATGAATCATAAAAGTTAGTGGTTGCTGTACTGGCTTCCCAAGCTGTTATTTTATGCCTCAAGACAAATATAAAAGAAGTAACAACCAATGTGCAATATCAACTTCTCTTCACTTACTGGGTTGTTTCATTTGCATTCTCACAATAACGAGTTGTGAAATGTTAAACAACCTGAAGAATATTTCTAACTTGCAGCAACTTTATTTTAAATTATCCTCCGGTTAGTAGCATAATAAAAAAGACTTCTTTATCTTAAAAGTAGGTCAGGCAAAGATAAAATAAAAAGGTTAAAAATGCTACATCATACTACTAAACACAAAAATACTACTTACACTCATTATTTATCAGTCCAAAAATTTCATACATTCATAGAAAGTCCAAAAATGCTACTGAACAGCTCACTTTGATTAGAGGTCTTCTAAAAAACATATCAAGGTAGAAAAATCATAAGCAAATATAGAAGAAATACATATGGAGTCACTCATCTTTATTTAATGTGTGCTAGGAGATAAAATACACTTCTAAAACATTATTTAGAAACACAAGAGTTCAGGTGAAAATAAGCAAAAATATAAGGTTTGCCCAGAGAGATGGTAGATGCCCATCCCTGGAAACATTCAAGGGCAGATTGGATGGGGCTCTCTGAGTAGCCTTATCTACTTGAAGATGTCCCTGTTCATTGCAGGGGGCTCGCACTAGATGACCTTTATAGGTCCCTACCAACCCAAATTGTTCTACAATGCCCATATAGAATTCTACAATTCTATATGGAAGACAAATGCTTCCTTATAGTCGGATTTTCTGGAATGTCTGCATCTCTGGTAGGACAAAAGCAGGAACCTGGAACAGCTATTATGATGGCACTGCAGCTGTCTCATTAAAGGTTTGCAAGTATTGATCATTCCACAGTCTACAGCTGTTTGCAGCCATAAGGGATAAGACATGGGCCCTTGATAACTACAAGGGCCAAAGTGAGTCTCTTAGCACACCACTGCATGGTCCTTGGCTCCCTTACAGCAGAGGCCCTGAAAAACACTAAGATCCAAACTGAAAGTATTACTGAGAACACGGGAGTCTGAGTAAGAAAGGGTGAAAAACATGGTTATTTCTACAGTTTTGAAGCAGAGCACTCTTGCTCACCGAGTTTCAGAAACCAGCCCAGTCAGACTGATGACCTTTTTCACATAATTTTGCTTTTCTGGAGGGTTAGAAGTTAACAAGTTAAGTTTAACCTTAACAAGGGTTAAAGCTGGAGCTCGGCTGGCCAAACTCCATGAACAGCTTCTAGTACTTTTAACTGGTATTCAACAATACTTACACCACCCTCTCTCTCCACCCTTTCTTTCAGCTTCTCAATTCTACTTTGGACTTTTAATACTGAACTGTGCTTTTTAGAGCACCAGTCAGAGGGAAGAAGCTCATCTCAGACTGTCAGCCTTCCTCAGTGAATTCCTCATGAAAAATACAGCAAAAAAATCTCTACTGGGAGTCTCACCTCCTTTCCACATGTTGGTCATCTGCAAAGCAAAAAGGGGAAGTAGAAAAGAGAGAATGGCTGGTTGGAAACTTTTAGCAAGTATTTCTCCTGAAAAAACCATACTGACTTACAAGCATAAAAACTTTAATCAAAGGAAATGATTAATTTTCTTTCTGCTTCACAGGAATGTTGAGAAGTCTGCGAAGCATTTTGATTTCAGGTGGAAAAGTCCTCTTAGTGAAGTCAAGCTCCAGATATTAAAAAAAAGTATGCAGGGGCCAACACCAAAGCACAGTATTTATCTAAGATATATTTTTACATTTGATTTCGAAAGCAGTGAACACGAACACTTTGCTGCAGTTTGGGATGGAATTTTGCCAATCCTACATGTTCACAATTCAAAGAATATTCTCTATCAGATCCGACTGCCAATGACCCCTTCCACACCATGGTTTGGCTATGCCACCAGTTTGGCTATGCCACCAGTTTGGCTATGCCACCAGTTTTGGCTATGCCTATACTGCTAAAGACAAGGTGGTCAGGAAGCAGTTTTGGGGGCCACACTCCTGGACCCTTCAGCTGTTCAGCCTCCAGTTCCATTTTGTTCTTTGTCTTCAGGGACAGTTTGCTCCCACAAACCCCTCATTTTTGGGGAAAAGGACACAAGACGGATGAAGTGCCCATAGGACTGGCTCACATGCTGCTTGATAGATCATAAAGCACATGATTTAAGTTTTGTGCTACAAAAAGCACTATGGGCTACAACATAGTTTTCTCATTCTTTTGGATAGTTTGGACAAAAAAACCCCACATAAGTAGTACGTGTAAGGACTACCACTTCATGCCCAGAAGAGATTCATGGCCAAGTATAAGGCTGGACAGATGCAGCTCATCGACTCAGTGCAAGTTAGCCCTGAGTGATGTGGAAACAGGAAAACCTGCATCATTTCACTTCAGGATCAGGAGCTGCTACAGTCAACAACATGTTTGTACATACATACATACATATTCACTGAGGTGTGAAAGCTCAGTCCACCTAAAGGTGGGTCTGCAATTTGTTGGAGTTGGTTTATTCGCATTTACCACATGGAATAACCCAGCATACACATTAAATAACAGCTAAACATGCTCATGTTGCACTGGTGCACCTATCTAGTGTATGGCTGCTAGATCAAAAGAAGAACATCACAGAAAGGGAGGGAAACCTTAAAACATGGGGGAAATGCCAAAGTTTTGAAGGGCACAGAGCAAGGGATAAATGTTCTTTTACATCAGTATTATTTTCTAAAAACTGCGGTGTATGGGGTTTTGAATGATATTTTTATAAAAATTATCTTCTTAATTTTTAAAAATAAACAAAAAAATACTAAAACAATTTACCTAAATTTTATTTTTTGCTTTATATTTCCACTCATTGCATCTCCAGTGTCACTCTGTTTTTCTTCTCTTGGAAGTTCAAGATGTTGTCTATGTTAATATACTGGAATTTTTGTGAATAGTTTTACTGTTATAAATCTGCTTAATTGGATTGTAAAATGTAATTTAAATAAATGAAACTATATAACCTAGTCTTAACAATTTAATAGATTTTTGCAGTATGTATATTTTTTAATGGAGATTTTTTAATCTCAAACTAAGGTTGCAAGGAAAAGAAAAACATGTATGCAAAGGATTTTCAGTAGGGAGAATAAACAAGACTCAAAAGACCCTATATAAATAAATAAATAAATAAATATATAAATATACACAATAGGGGAAAATTCTAATGAACCATAAACTAAAAACACAGTAAACCAAACCTAGCATTCACATCACCACAGACTTCCACACTGACTACCCAGATTTGAAGTAACTACTGTAACAACAGCAGACCAGCAGCTTAACAGCACCCAAAAGCAAGCCTGGTTTCCCACAGAGCCACACCTTGGTAGACATTTATTTGTAGCTTCCAGAAAAAACCATGCCTGCACCAAGAAAAGGGTAGATGACGCAGGATGAAGCACCTTATGCAGCTTCTCAAATGAAGCCAATAAAGCTGTGGCAGACCTCAAAAAACACATCTAAAGGAAGGCTAAAAGTAGATTCTGGGTTTCTTTCTAGAAGTGTATAACTTCTATGGAAACTGCATCCCGCTCTTAGTAACAAATTCAAACCCACTTGTTAGGAACAAAAATTATCAGAAATTAATAATTTCTGGAAGAAGCTGGTGGTTTCGGCCCTGTTTTTAATCAGCACCAGGCACCCAACTGCAGTACCACTAATTAACACACCTTTTAGCAGGTCGGTCATGCAAACCACACTGCACAAGCTACAGAAACAAAACTCACTTTCAACAGCAGTGCCCCAGGACAAGGCTACAGAAAACAGAAATTTGTGGAATTTAATGACAATGCTGGATCGAAATAACTGCTCTGAGGTTATACAGGACACTGACATTTCCAGGAATGTTCATCTGACATATTTTTTATGTCTCAAAGTTACAATTATTGACAGTAAAAAAAAAGCAAAACAAAACAAGCAAACAAATAAAAGCGCAAAAAACTCACAAAAAAACCCTAACAAAAAGCCCCACAAAGAACCCAACTCAAACCAACCAACCAAACAAACAAAACCAAACCAAAACAGAACAAATGCAATCATAACTCAATCGCACTATTTTTTCCAAACAATTTTTTAACCATCTCTTGTATTTTTGCATTTTGTATGCCTGGAAAGTTGCACAAAACATGTTGCTTCAGGGCTGCACCTAATTATATTGGGCATCCAGAAATAGGTGCATCTGACTCATAATTTCTGCATGCCTTGCCAACCAATCAAACTGTAAGAAATGCAAACTATGCTTCAATTAAGCAATAAAACACTGCAAGCTGCAAGTTGTAACGTATTAGCATGCACCACACTACAAGGAAGACATCCACAATAGGAAAGAGTTTTAAAATATATTTGTACCCAGTCCTGTTGAGAATATCATCACAATTATAACTTTACACAACTTGAGTCAGAGGACCAACTATTCCAAACTGAATGTTACAGAACAGGATTAAACATCAAATGAGGGTAAGTGCACTAAAGCAGTATATCTTTAATTATTGAATGTTGACTGTCACCTTTTTAAGCCTGTATAAATGCAAAGTTTTTTCACTTGATAATCATCCCTCTCTGTAGACAATCTTTCAGCCAGATATAGAACTGGTATAAAACTAGACTTAACTAGCAGATCATGCTGAGATTTTGTCATTTACCTTAAGCTAAAATGGTGAACTCAGGTAGTTTATTTTGCAGTGCTCCATAACAAGTGAGCAAGGGACCAGACAGGTGACTACAAAAAATCCATGCTTGTCTGGATCTGTTCACTCAGAAATATCTTGAAACAGCAGATGCAGCTGAGCTGTTTTATTTTACTCTTTCACAATCCTATGCAGGCAAATTACATAAATGAACTGGACCAAATATGATCCCAGAGATTTCAAAAGAAAATATATTTCACCATGAGAATAGTAGGGTATTTGTTTTCATGCCTCAAAGGTTTCATTAATAATCAGCAATTTACACAAAGTTGCTAGAAAATGCAAAAAGCTAAACAGTATATTAATCATCAGGTATTTTCTGTTTAAAGGCTAAAAATTCATCAAAAACATTGGGGAATGGCCCGAGAACTATAAAGCAATTACAGTAATTGATAACCACTGCATACATAGGCAGTGATGACAGCAATTAAAGGAGAGATCAGTAGGCAATCCATGTCAATATCGAGAACTTTCCCTTAACAGCTGCTGTTCCACAGCACCATAACCTTGCTAATTCAGTGTAAGGTCATTTTCTAAATGGGAAGTGGTAAGTGTTAAGTTTGAGTCACAAGGAGTTCTTTTAGTTCACAGTTATGTGTCAAGCAATGTGGTAATAAAGACCAAGCAACGTGGCAACAAATTCCAAGCAATGTGGCAACTTAACATGAACAGTATTTTACTAATACATGTGGGTTTTAGATTGATGTTCTAAAGAACAGTCTTCATATGTGTTCATTATGGACCAAATTCTGCTATTAAAAACTCTTTTGCACAAAGGCTGCAAACAACATACAATCAGCTATCAAACTAAAATATGCTCAAGACCTATTTGAAAAATTGAAGCATTTCCTATTCATTTTAGATTAGAAACATATCCAGATCTGCAACCTGCAAAAGAACAATAATTTTCAGAAATGAATAAAACTGTCTGTAGCAACAGGTTATTTCGTACTCTGTAATTTTCCAAACTCTATGGTTACTTTTGTAGCAGTATTTTAATGGCTACTTTTCAAGCCAAAGTATTTTGCCACTTACAGTCTCTGCTACTCGTTGCAAATGATTAAAGCAAAGACCTAAAAACACTGTCTACAGTGCACAGTGATACATTGCAATTGCAGGTGATTTACCATATAATACACCACAGTTCACGCCACACAAGCCTTGTGAGGCTGCACAAGACAGAGGAGACATGTGGCTCATAGAAATTTGGACAATTTTAAAAAGAAATTACACAGCATTTTTCAAAAAAATTCAAAAATAAGAAGATAAAGCACCGTATTATTTCACCAGTATTTTGCTTGAGTAGGAATTCCTGGATAAAGCCTGGAATTAAATGCTACTAAACAGCTTTAGGATTTGGCCTGCCATTTGTACCTGATAAAGACTTCTCTATCCAAAAGTACTAGTGTTTGACTCAACAAAATATAAATCATGTTCTCTGATTTCATTAATGGGGACAGCAAGGTACATCAGCACTTTTATATATCTCTATGTAGATATAAATAGCGACTTGCTTGAATGCATCAGAGAGTTTTCTGAAAGTCAAAACAGTGTGAGGTTAATGCCAGGATGGTGCTGAAATTTCACAGGAAATAAACTGCAATGTTAAAAGCTGTGCTCATTTCACCCTCAGCAGCGTCCATGGGGTCCTCTTACAAGGGTGACCATTAGTATGTCTTAAGGTTCCAGTTCCTTGGTCCTTTCAGGGAGAACTTGAGTTAATCAGAGAGCACAGAAGTAGAAAAAGATCATTAGCCTCTTAGGAAACCAGCTAGACACAAGCAAAAGAAGAAAAAATTGACTGTCAGAGTAGCTAAAAACCCACTCAAATGGAAGTCTAACATTTTCATTTTGAGTGGTATTTTAGAAGCTATCTGAAATTTGTGGAAATGGAAAACAAGGTTTCTTTCACCTTTCCATTGGAAAAAGAATCTAGAAACACTTCAGACTCAATAGCCTGTCATGACTTTCCGCATCAAACAAACAAACAAATTTCAGTGGGTTTTGCTGGGTTTTTTTCTTGGCTTTGATTTTCCTTTTCTCCTGATGATACAAACGCTGATAGCCTCATTTGCTTTGCCTTTGGGGAAGACAAAGAAATCCAGTGGACTCATCCTCCCTAGACAACTACCAATCTTAATATATGTCATTTTTTAAATGCCTGTTATCCAGAGATTAATTAGTAAAATTGCCACCTTTTGGGGCCTGCCCCAGCTCGTGTTACAGGCGTGGCTGCAGTGCCACATTTGTGTCATTCGGTGGCAGAGAGGACAAGGCGAGGTCTTCCCCTGGTGCGCTGACCCACGTGGGCTCCCAGGATTTCTCAACAGCCTGACATTATCGCTTTTCTGTTTGTATGTTACACTTGAGAGGCGGCGGGCGTTGGCCGAGTGGCGTAGGCCCCCGCCTGTGGAGCCGGCTCCTCCTCTGAGGACGCTGGTTCGAATCCTGGAGGAACTCACTGTCGCCGTCCGAGCGTGCTCAGCTGTGGCAAGATGAGCCTCAGGAGTAAAGGGGGGGGGGCCAGTTCTGCGCACCCTGGGCCTCACTTAAAAAATCCATTGCGCAGGCTTATCCCAAGATCTTCGTTCGCGAAGTCCAGCCAACAACAATTAGTAAAATAGAAAAAACTATTTAAGACACATAGCTGCAAAGATCTAAATTGCTGTTCTATCCCAGGTCACAAGCAAAAATACTATTTTTCAGTCCTGTTTTTGAAGTACTTGCACAAAATTTATACACAGTTTTAGAGGCTTGGAAGAATGTCCCAAAAGACACAGTGATGATATCACCACAATACGATCAGCTGAAAATAATTAAAGTAGTTTTTAATTAACTAAACTCAGGAGAAGCAACTTCATAAAAACATACCTTAAAATGAACAAACTACTCCAATTCATGTGTTCCTTTCTAAAAGATTGTCAAGCCCTAGGATTTTGACAGCCACCTGTTTCAAAGAAACCATGGGACTGACTTCAGTATGTTCTCCCACAGTATCCTATTGACTGTTTTCTCCATATCCTTACCAGCCTCTATCAGCCACTTAATCTGGCAAGCTTTACAGCTCCCAATCTCAGAGCAAGTTGTAAAATTAGGTGTATTTTGCTACCATTAATTCATTGGCATCCTGGTTTCCCTGTTGTACACTAAGAAGCTGTCTTGCCATTCTGCTTGTTCTTCCACCAGTCATCCATTTCTCTAACTCAGTACGTTCAGACAAAGACAAATAATGCAGGAAGAAGACTCTCACCAACCATGTGATATTTAATATTCACAAAATTGTTATACAGTGAAATTACCAGCTAACATAACACCTCAGCATCTGCCAAAATAAATGTCACTTTCAAAAAGGAACTAGACAAAAAACACATCACAGTTTTAGTTACAGGTTTACTGAAGTTGGGTTTAGTTGCACTAAATTAGAAATGCATCCCTGTTAGTCTACAACTGAGAGTAGTTCACCAGTGAATGAACAGCATTTCTATCGTATGCTGCTGAGGCTGTCAGACCCAGCAAAAAGGAACATTTTTTTTTTTTCTTTTTTTTTTTTTTTTTTTTTTTCCACTTAAGAAATCATGCAATGCTGACTTTCTGGTTTTATTATTCATATATAAATGTAATTTTAAAAATTTACAGCTATTGAAATTTAAGATAAATAACTTTCTCCCGAGATTGAGGAGCTGCTGAGGGGCAGGTGTTACCAACCACAGGGACGAACACTCACAGCATACTGCTGAGTCCAGACAGAAGGAAGTTGCATCGTGCCATTGTGGTGCCCTTATGTATGATTCCAAGAGAGAAGACAGATTTATTTTGTGAAGATTTTTCACTGTTTGCATATAGCATCTAAGGCACCTAAGACACTGACAGATAGCTAGATAGATACCTAGAACACCCAAGAACATAATGAATACAAATACATGAATT
Organism: Formicarius rufipectus; assembly: GCA_013399695.1. NCBI lineage: Eukaryota > Metazoa > Chordata > Aves > Passeriformes > Formicariidae > Formicarius > Formicarius rufipectus. The sequence goes on along the minus strand of VXAU01002350.1, from coordinate 1,643,080 downwards.
ATTTAATAATAGACTTGTATGCTCAGCACTTGTTACATTAAAGAAGTTTGTGGACTAGTAAACAACATCCTCCAGAACTGTAACTCAGTGTGCCATCATTTTCATGAGATATTCTAACAATTTTTCCATATTCTTCATTGATTACTGTTTTTAGTCAAATTAACATGTTAATGATATTTTAGAACATGAAACCAGCAATTCCCAGGGCTAGACTGCAAGATACCAGTTTTATCCTCTTGCCAGAAAACAGTATGAACTGTATGTGTAGTGATTTGTTGCCACCACCTGCACACCCTCTAGAAGTAGGCAAGGCAGTCCTCAGTTTAAAATTAATCCACAGATCCATACTTGGAACAGCATAACCTGCCAACATCACATATCCATTACAGTATCTCTCACGTTTAAAGACAAAGCCAAACGACACAACTTTATTACTGAGCCATCTCCAAATACTGACTACTGCAGATGCCCTGTGGGTTCATAAGATATGACTGTGATGCACACTGGACTGTGATGAAGCCAGTCACTGGTTCATTGCAGGATGCTAAATATAGGTATTGGGAGATGAATGAGCCTCCCTAATATACTTATCCCATTTCCAACACCAAAATACACTTCAGATCTCTGGACTCACTCTTCTGTAAATGACTTCAAAATCTTTACAACTGTTCACGTTTTCATCCAGGATCATTTTCATTTAAGACTTGGCTCTTTTAGACTCAAGACAGAGAATACAACTTTGCCATGGATTAATAAACACGAAAAACACTTCCAAAGTTTCATAAAAACATATTTCTTAAATACTGAGCACTCTGCTATTTAATTTTATCTTTCAGACACAGATTGTATTTGAAATGTCACTGTATTTTCTTAACATATCTGAGTTTTCATGAACTATCCATTATGTTATTTATGATTAACTCCTAAAGCTGGTGATAAAGGCAAGCCACTAAAATGCCATGACCTTTCATTGTGGTGAGGTAATTTACGGATATGGGTAGAAGAAAAACTCCTGGAGAGAAAAATCATACAGAGGATTTTTCCAGGTAAATACCTCTGACACTTACTGGTGTGGTATCATGCTTCAGTTTGGTACAGCTACTTCAGCTCCAGCTTTTCCATTACTGAACAGCAGCAATAACAACATTTAATCTAATATTATCATACTTTCAGATGTCTTTTACATTTAATGGGCATCATTCATTCAGTTATGGTTTCAAGGAGAAATTCCCTGGACAGGAATAAGACTGACTGAATTCCTTTCTGCTGAAAAAGTCCCTGAGGATTGTATTTCTCACCAAGCTGCTGAATACTGAGGGCTATTTCAGATGCATCTCCTCAGGTTTTCCTCCAAGTGTAGATGAAGTCATGCTGGAGGTTGGAGACTGGACGGCATCTTGCTGTTCCGCTGCATCCCTTCCCATCAAATGACCTGCACAAGCAACTAAAAGTGACCTAAGCTGCAGCAAAGAGTGGATGCAGATGAGAGTAAAGTAGCTGAGGCTCAGCTTCAGCAAGGAGACTTACATGAATATTTACCCAAGAAAAAGCAATCAGAAACACAATCAGGTAGTGAATAAAATTTTCATGTGATATTACTGACTATTTCCTCAGGTCTGCACACAGGATTGAAATCTCAATGAAAAAAAAAAAAAGTAAAGATCAATGCCATATTTAATTTATATATCAATCAAATGAATTGAGTTACACTGTTACTTCAGAAAGCAGAAAACAAAAGCGCAAAATATTTAAAAGTTATCACTAATAGAAAACAAACACATTTCTAACCCAAAAGGAATATATAGTATCGGTCAAGTACTGATACAGCCAAGTAGACATTCATAAATTCTGCTTCACTTCAATGATTTTGTTCCCACATAGATACCCTCTGCCTCTGCAATTCCACAAATGCTCTCACTGTAACTCTCCTTATATAATATCTCCAAACAGCAAAATCTCATGCAGAGTGCCCAGACATACATAATGTAGTAGCATTGAAGATTTCAGATTAGGCTTTCCTCTCACCTCAGAAGAATTTCTCAAGTATAACTTCAGAGGATTTATAAAATGTCTCTAATTCAGATGGATTTTTACCATCATCCCTGAATGAAAGAAAGAGCTTTTATCAATGCTCAGTTTGACGATTTCTAGTAATTACTATGGAAGTGCCTAAAACTATTTATAACACCACTAAAAAGTACGTCTACAAGCATTTTCAGGACAAGAATCACAATTTCTTCCAAAGACTATTTATAATTCAACACCATCACCTGCCTTATCACAGCCTACAATAACTTCTCAATCCTAATAGCTAACCCAGCAAACAGATTATTAGCAGGAGACAAATCACAAGTTTAGTCAGCAGTCAGTGTGACCTTTGAGGAAGGCTAACTTCTTTCCAGGCAATATCTACAACCACCAAATTAAATCTATTGTTTCTAGGCCTAAGGGAAGAGAAATACGTCTGCTGGAGCAAACTAGTGTATTATACAAAAACTTACAACAGCCACAGATATTAGCAAAACTGTTCCTCTTGTGTTCTAAATTTTGCTTCATCTTCAGTCTACAGGTGCAGTTGGGACACATCCGAAAGAAAAATCCGGAGATGAAGTAACTAGAAGCTGAGCAAATCACTTGAGAGCATGCATACTTACTGCAACTAACCACACTTGCACCGGAAGTGTAATGGAATTTCCTTGAAAAAACAGCATTTAAGTAACATTTCTAGTGAAAACAAGTAGGTGTGGTCAAAGGCATCAGAGAAGAATGTTTAAAGAAGACTGTAGTGAGGTGGAGGTGAGTCTCTTCTTCCAGGTAACAAGCAATAGGACAAGAGGAAATGGTCTCAAGCTGCACCAGGGGAGGTTTACATTGGATAGTAGGAAAATTTTCTTCACAGAAAGGGTTGTCAAGCATTAAAACAGGCTGCTCAGGGAAGTGGTTGAGTCCCCATCCCTAAAGGTATTTATAGACAAATGGCAGATAACCCACTTAGGGACATGGTATTGTGGTGGACTTGGCACTTTTAGATTTGCAGTTGGATTCTATGATCTTAAAGGCCTTTTTCAACCTAAATGATTCTGCTTCACAAGTACATTTCAGAAGGCTCTGAGAGAGAGACCCAAGAAAAACCCTCCAACCACCAGCACAGGCTCTTCCTTCCTCCGTCCCCATTGCAAACAGCTCATTCACAAACGGCTTTGCGTTTCCTGCCACCTATACACATCCTTTTGCATGGAGCTGCAAAGAGTAGGACTGTGCTCTTTCCTATGGCAGTGGTTCCTCTTATATAAGTGAAAAAGCCTGACTCTACAGACAAATATCAACTGCACAGAGACAAAAACAGAAAAAGAGACTTCTTTCCTCATAATGAATTTGGAGACTACTTCTAACTCCAGTCAGCATAACTTTCTTGGACACAAAAGAGTTTTTCAAGCTGATAAGTTTAATGCGTGATTTTCTACAACCATCTCAATTCCTCTTCTCTGGTGCTGGGCCACCTGAAGGGAAAAGGACATCACCTGCTCACTGCCTGTAGAGTGGGTATCACTCTAGCCTCATCATGCCAGCTTCAATTGAACCATCCTGAGCCATCACCCATCATTTCTCCTACGACATGGTAGTTTTACCATTGAAAATATGCAGTTATTAATCCAGACTTGTCTCCCAGGGAGATGGACCTACATTTTCCAACTCACTGCCAAGGATCAGTGCCTCTCCACTCCCACTACTTACAGAAATGCATCCCAAACAATATTTTATCTTAATTTTCCCCAAGAAAGGCCTTCTCAAGCATGTCAGGACTCTTATACATATTCAGAAAGGCCCCAGCAGCAACTGGGGCCTAAGTGCGCTCCTGTCACTCGAGCTTGGAAGGGAAAGATTTGTGCATTTGTTTCTATTGGGCAATTCTCAGATACCATGGTTATGGACGAGCTGAAATCACATAAAGCAATTAAATGTAACGCCCTAGGAGAATTTAGATGCTATTTTTGACTGAATGACCTCAAAAGAGTGTGTGCAGATGCTCTAATCTATGACACTAGTGAACTAGGGAGGCATCTGAATGTGTTTTTATTTCTCAAAGCAGACATTCTCTTAATTTGGTCATACTTGACTCCTGGCCCCAGTTTGCTGCTTCCATATGATACTACATATGACTAGTAAAGAAGAATTAAAATGCTACAGATATCTCAAATGGCATAATATATTTGCTTTGTTGAACTGCAGCATCTCAAAGAAAGAAGGAGGCCAAGACAAACAGGAATATATTGCTTAAATCAAGATGTGGGTAGGTACAGAACTTCCTTTCTTCATTATTTCTAATCAGTTTAAGGGCATGATTCATTTGTTAAACTTCATTCTACACAAGTGGGGAGAAAAAAGTGAATTACCCATTCAGTGCACAATAGAATAATGAAAGGAAGCTGCAGGTAACTCCGTGCCTTCGTAAATTATTGACTCTTCAAGAAAACGCTTAGAGACATACTTAAATCTGCCTCTGTTAAGGAAAATACACACATTTGTGTTTGAAGACTTTCTTGGATAAAGGACAAAGAGAAAATTTCAGATTTGTCTGGCTGGAGGACTGTGTCTACCTCTGAATCACTGGACCAGACTGCAAATATTAGGAAGTAATCACATAGTCTTTCAAGCAGAAGACACTCTGAGACTAAACTTCAGTGCCCAAAATGATGAACGTTTTGCTGAGCTTCCTGTAATGCAATTACACTGCAACTCAGACAGCTATCACAAGAAAAATCTAATGCTCAACAGAAAATTGAAAATATTTCTTGATTAGCTGCAGCTGACCTATAAGACAGCCTTTGAACTTTTAATTAATACCTTTAAAGGAACGAAATTTTTGCACATGAGCGTGCAACTCTTATTTTGCAATTGATAAACTGTACAGCTGATGAATTTTCTATCTTAACTGGCCTGTAGTGGCAATCCCTTGGGTAATCAACATCTGCTCTCTTACAGGAAATCTGCAAACCAAACTTTAAAAAAAAACCTCTCTGAGAGAAAACAAGAAAGGGGGAAAAAATTATGAGTTTCTCCAAACAGTATAGTTTATACAACCCATTTTTACAAGTGACTCTCAATACAGCAGCATTAATTAAAACAGCCAAGAATGCATGCCCTCTTATGTCAATGGTTTGTAATGGGAAAAAGCAATATTTACTGTGAAAGAAACATCTGCCTAATTAGGAATAATGTAGCAAATTATGTCTACTATGCATAGATGTTTAATATTTTTTGTTAGATAGTATTTTTACACTTTCTACTATATCTTTTCTACCTCTGAGCAGAAAACTCACTTTTGCTTCAATTAAAATCAGTTAGAAATTTCATTAATTTTCATTCAGACATTTGTGTTAATGAAAATATGAATCACATAAGAATGTTAAACACTTGGCAAATAGGTTTTCCTTTGAATTATTATGAAACAACTGCTTTACTGCAATGAGATTAATTTGCAAAGTCAGAAATTTATATTGTCTAGGAATAAACGTTTTTCCTTCTATATGTTTTCTCCATTAAAAAAAAAAATTATTAAAGTAACAAACCAGGTGCTTTTATTTTCCACCGAAGCAATTATGAAAAATTTCACTGCATTTTTATGACTACTGGTAAATATATTAATGATATTTATTTTCATGTATAGGGAACCACTATTAATGACTGAATAATCATTGTAATTCCATTTGGTTGATGCCAGAAATTATTTTAAATAATTGCAAGAATATTAGTTCAATTGCACTTCAATTCGGGAAACATAATTAAGCTACAAACAAAAATAAAACAGGGTGAATAGCTATTAAAATACAGTCAGAGCATGGAAAGACCATCAAGTTTGAATACATATGACTTATTTTTGACATAAAAAGTTGAAGAGCACAGAAACGTGAAAAACTATTGGGGTGAAGAAAGGTGTCTAGACTACTAAGATATTGTATAGAGCCTACTTTCAAAATCTGTCACACAAGTATTGTCTCACAGGCAATTAAAATTTCAATAAATTCTTTCTTGCATCAACTGAAACAACTACTCTTTTGAGAACACATATTTAAAGTCATATTTGAAATTCATGTATCATCCAATCCCTGGACAAAATCTGTAATTTTCAGACAGGTTTTTCATCATATGAGATCACAGAAAGTTCCCCAAGAGTCCTCATATTTTGAGTGTCCACAAGACACTCAAAAAGGAAGACAAGAAATGCCACACCTCAGACTGGCACACCAAGGAAAATAGACCTAAGATAGGAGTCTCATACTCAAATATTACACTAATTGCATGGGGTTTGCATGAGTGAAAAAAATTATAGCAAAACTATTATTATTATAAAGAAATCTCTTAACTCACTTCTTCCTTTAAGATGGAGAAGATTGTGCTCGCAAAGGTTGTACATTTACTTGCAACACAAACACTAACCTAACATACTATCTTTCTAAACAAAATTCCTAATCCCATTTGAGAAATAAACCTTGTGAAAATAGAAGAAAGTCCACATGCATGAACTTTCCCCTATCCAGGTCTTGGTGACTTTTTCACGAAGAAAGCCTTTTGTAATCTTCTTTGTAGAAGGTTGTGGATCAGTTTTGATTTTTACGGCAAATTAGTTGCTTTCCCTGGATCAATACTCTTGAGTAAGGCCAGTACAAACGAGAAAACTTAGCAAACCAAGCCTCGAAAAAATAAAATGTAATAAAGTGACTAAGGTTAGTATAAATATTCCTAATACTTAGCTATTGCAAACCCTGAAGTGGACAATAGCACTCCAACAAAAAGAAACAACAACAAAACAAACAAAACAAAGAACAAAAGACCAAGTGAAAATAGAAACAATATGTTATTTATTGGTCATGACAGGGTTCCAAGAGAGAACTGCTGTCCATGAGCAACACCAGGAAAGAGGAGGAATGAAGCATGGCTGAGCATTTAATCCTCTATGCCAATCACAAAGCAAGTGCAAGTGGGTTTAAAGATTACATCTCCACCACTCAGGTCAGTGCATAGCAACTGAGATAGCACAAGAAAACTCCGAACATGAGTATAAACACCTGTGAAGTCCAGTTAAGAGAAAAGCAGATATCTACACTTGGTGCAGACTAATCCCATGCATCCATGCAGTCTGGGAATCCACTGTTTGGGCAGCAGGCACAACAAAAGGGGCCTTGGCATTCCAGTAGACACAGCAGACTGAGTACAAGCCAACAGGCATGCCCTCATTAGAAATAAGGCAGGCAACATACAACTACATCAGAAGAGTGAGGTTGGCAGGCTGAAGAAAATATTCCCGTCTACGCAGCATGGCCTCACACTACGGCAGTCAGTTGTGAACTCTCCCAGCTGAACAGGGACATGCAGAAGAAGAAGATACTGGAGAGCAAACAAGATACTCAGTAGCTGTGAGCTTTTGTCTTACAGGGAGCAGTTGATGGAGCTGAGCATGGTTGGTCAGGCAACAAGGACATCAAACAGGTGACCTAGTAGCAGCCTACAGCTAGCTGAAAGAAAATCACAATGATGAAGAAGCCAGAATCTGACCAGTGACAGAAGACATGTAAGGAGACAATGACCATAAATTGCCACTTGGGAGATTCAGATGACTTTTCCATTCTTCCCTGCCCATGCAATTCCCAATGCCCTTCCCTGCCTCTTTTTTCAACAGGCAGGTGCTGCAGATCCACAGATTACCCAGAAAGGTGGCAGAACGTCCATTCAGTGAAGTATAAGACCTATCTGGACAAAGTCAATCTGACACGACTGGGAAGAGTGTGTCCTTCCAGTTGGACTGAGTAACTTTCTATGGTTCTTTCAAAACCATGTGTAAGTGAGAAATATGCATATATATGGAATCACAGACTGCTTCTGATGCAGTGGATTGCTGCAGATTTATACTGAAGTGCATCCAAATATCCACTATAATTCATTGTCCCTGAAAGAAAGCATCTACTAAAGTTTAGGTGCTACAGTTAGAGTTTACAATTTTTACCTTTTTAATACTAATTAAGATTTGATTTGCCCCTGCATTTATGTTGTCAACCCTATTATTTGTAAATTTTTCAGTATTTGTTTTTAAAAACATACAGAAATATATTGGTACAACAACCTCAGACTCCAGCTCTGAAATGGTGCTTGAAAAGGTGAAAGAGCTACCCACAGAACACCTGGAACTAGCTCATTAGATGTGTTAAGGTGGATAAAAGACATAGATAAAATAATTTCTCCTACTTTCAGTAGTATGAGAAAAAGCAAGTACTTAGGCTGTTGTATGTTATTGGGTTTCTAAACAGACTGTGGAATCTCCGTAACTATACAAAGGACACAGTATGATGCAGGGCTGTTAGCTCACATGCAAAGACCTGCTGTTCAATTGCCATTCAGGCAGATCTGGAAAGCTAAAATAGCTAGTTAAATCTTTGATGGTGTCATTAGATTTTTTCCTAGAAATAATTTTTCCATCTTTTTCCATCAATAACACATAAGACAAGAAGAACATCACATAGGCTCTTACAATTCATCTGTATCTTATCTTCAGCAGTGGCCAATGGAGGATGCCTGTGAAAACCTATCAATACAGGTCATGTGAAGTCCCATTGCTCTTGTGCACATATCCAGATCTGTGAATTTGGATTCATAAGCTTCCAGAGCAAAAGGTGTTGGCTTTGTAAAGAGAAGGACGTCTCCACAACAAATGTTAAAGACTTTTGCATGGAATATATTACAAAGAAGTCAGTAAGAAACAGAAACTATTATTCCTGAAATAAATCCAACATGTTAAATTAGGAAACTTATGCAACTAATTATATCCTACCAGTATAAACAGTATCAAAGAGCAGTATTTTTTTGATGAACATCTCATGCCATCTCATTTTCAGAATGTCAGTTAAGAACAAAAATAATAAAAAAACCTTATGACAAATGAACACGAAACCCAGAGTTAAATTTGTAACCAACCTGGAATTCCCCTTTGATCATTCTAAAGCAGTGACTATATATTTTTATCACGCAAAACAACCCAAAGTAATGTAAATAAATTGAAACATCAATAATAGAAATAAATCCTATGACATCCCAAGACAATGTTTTTGAAAAGTTACAGTATCTCAGCATTTTAACATAAGGACACATGTTAAATGTTCCATGCTACATCTGTAGGTGATGTGGTGTGGCATAAATATTTTACTAGCAGGAGTTTAAGTTACTGCCTCATTACACACAAATGGTAGAATGTTCTTTTCTGATTTTATAAGTGTTCATACTTTGGTGCTCCTGAATAATTATGAACAGAAAACTGTGATATCTGAAAAGCAGATTTTCAAAAACCTGCAGCAAAGATCCTAGATTTTAATAAGGCTTTCATATAAAGACCTACTGAGGTGCACAAAAAGGAGTCAAGAAACACGTCATTCATGTCTCAGCTCCCCACTTCAACTTTACTGGAGTAAAAGGCCTTCACTCAAAAGTAAATCCTTCCTCTAATAGCAGAAGTTTGCAGAATAGCTGTCTTTTCTAACATTTGGTAAGTTTGTATTTACAAATAAACCAACCAATTGACTTCTTAATATAGGTCACAATGCTCATTGAAGAAGTTTGCAGAATAGCTGTCTTTTCTAACATTTGGTAAGTTTGTATTTACAAATAAACCAACCAATTGACTTCTTAATATAGGTCACAATGCTCATTGAAGAAGTTTGCAGAATAGCTGTCTTTTCTAACATTTGGTAAGTTTGTATTTACAAATAAACCAACCAATTGACTTCTTAATATAGGTCACAATGCTCATTCCTTAGGCGGCTGGTCTATTTTTCTCTTATTTGAAAGGGCAAAAAGGAAAAAAAGAACAAACTGGGCTTAATTCTCAACTCTAAAGTGTTTTTCCCTATGGAAATGATAAATGACAAAAACACTGCAGGAATGGTTTCTATTTGCAAGTAATGTAAATTCCTTTTTATTTAAAAAAACAATATGTAAACCTAAATAAACTTCTAGATCAAACATGTTAAACTGAAACTCTGTAACCACCCTTGCATTACTTCAACCTGCACAGGGGAGTGAAGTCTCAGGATACCCACGATCTACTCAAAAAGTCTCACCCCAGATAGCCCATTCCTGTAACAGAAATAGTACAGAGCTGTAACTGGCTCAACTACAGTCAAGAATAGCTTAGCAGCGGTAGGAGCAGATATCTCATGTGCTTAGTAATGTCTTTGCAACTTTAGGCTACTTATCTCAAGACTGACTTCATTTATTTATTTATTTATTTATTTTTCCTGAATAGTCGTGGTTTTTTTTTACTTCGGTTTGATTTTTTAATTCTGTAAGAAAGTCTGTTTTCCAAAGTGTAATTGTATTTGATCAGGTGGCCAAAGAAAAAAAAATGAGCCTGAACCACCAAGACCAGTATCTGACCATGATTAAATCAGAATTATGCAAACATATTAAAATAATTTATAGACTGACAATAAGGTTGGTTGTCAAACTGAAATCCAATGGAACTTCAAATGCACCTTAAACACTGTAGCAATGACAGATCTATAAAGGTAATATTATTACTAGCTACCTCTATATTACAGTAACATTTCAAGCTCTTTCACACAGATCTGCCCAGATAAAAGACGTAATATTGGTATTTACAGCTGCCAAAATTGCCATTTGCAATTAAAAATTAAAACTGGCACTCTTTCTATGCAGGCAATTATCTAAACACAGTTGGCAATCTTCCTTGTTTACAGTACTGCTGTGTCATGACTCCACACTGTTTGGAAATTTATTACCTTTTCTTTTATTTTTTTTTTAGGTTTAAACTTGTCAACCGTATTTCCAACTTTTCTGGTTTAAAAGATTTTCATAATGATCTCAAAGTGAAAGGTCCAAAACTACAATTTATAAATGCTGTATGGCAACTTCAAGTACTGCAGTGAGATAATTCCTAGTACGTATTTTGATGATTCTCGCAACATTGATTTACATCCATCTAGGCAACAAGATAACACCTGTAAAAACCCAGACAGCAAAATGGACCAAATAAATGTCCTCCAAGAAGAAAGTTTAGGGTGTAAGAGTTGATTTTCAGAGTAAAACAGAGAGAATGGGCAGAACCTCTAAGTGGACAAAAATCCTTTCCATGAATAATATCTAAGTAGATTTCTACTGCTTGTTATCTATATTAATTGAGATCTACTAAATAAATCTATCTACAAGTATTTTATTAATCAGATTGCCATGTTTCTGGCAAAATATTTCTTCAATAACAAAAGCTTGTATTCAAGTAGGATTTTGGGGTTCCCCTGCTGGTGAAAGAGGAGCACTCTCTATACCGTCAAACAGCTTTTAGGGAACAGCTACATTTTGAGCGAAGCTGCTGCAACCGCTAGCTTGATTTCCGTGACTATCATGGAACAAATACAGTTACCTACAGCATATCAGTTAAATCTTCTGACTAATTTATGATATATTTTCTGTAGTCAGACACTGCAATACTGCTTATTATATGCCCAATACAACAATGCCTGTTTTCCTTCCTCTGTAGTCACTTGCAACGTTATCACCTAGCTGTATGATCCATTGCCATGACTCCTTGCCAGACTGTATTGCACCTTTTGCTCAGCCATCTAAAAAGATTTTGAGTCGAGCCTTTCTCCCGAATATTATAACCATAAAAATAGGGGACTGCTAATGAACTGAGGAACAGGTCTGACCCTAAAGATACTGCAAGCAGTGACAGCGACAGGTCACCCCTCACAGCTCTCCCAGGCAAGCCTCTTGAAGTTAAAGCAGCTCAAGTTTCGCAGCGCGGTGACAGTACCGCTCTCCAATGAGCGATGCGACGGAAAATGTATTTCAGAGTGAGTGAGACAGAAACCGCCACTTGCTAAAATTAAAAGCGCAGCAGCGGCAGGCACGGGTGGGGAGGCCGCCAGCGCTGCCAGCGGCAGGTGGACGCACCTGGGGCACAGCATCCCGCGGCACCGCGCACCAGCAGCGGGCCAACGCGTGGGAAAGCGCCGTCACCTGCACTCCCTGTGAGGCGGGGACCAGGTGCGCCCGGAAAACACGCTGGAGGCAGAACCGAGCGGTGCAGTTCCGCGGCGGTAACTTTTCAAACCACGCAGCGCTCTGTGAACGCGACAGGCAGGACGCACGCCGCGGGTACCGCTAGTGTACCCACTGCGCCCCACCGCCACAGGGAGGGCTCCGCCAGCCACCGGCATCCCTGGCCGGCTCGCCCCGTCTAACCTCGAGGCTGGCGTGCGGCATCAGCGGGAACGCCGCGCAGCCTCCTCGCACAAGCCGACAGCCTCGGGCGCCAGGCAAACGGGCGAGCGTGTGCTCCCCGCCGTGTTCCCCTCCGGCTCTGTCAGCCGGCTGAACCGACCCTCCGTCATCACCTCCCACCTAGGGCTGCGCGGATTTTTCCGCCGCCCGCGGAGCCTCGCGCCGCAGGTGGCAGCGGCTCTACCGCCTCCGCTGACGGCTCCCGGTCACTTTCGCCACGACTCGTGGGGGACCTGTCCACCCCGTGGACCGGCACTGAGTGATGCCCGGGGAGAGGAGGGGCAGAAGGGAAAGGTGCGCGCCCCTCGGTACGGCGCGGCTGTTCTAGGAACAGGTGCCGGCCCGGGGAATGGACGGGAGGGGTCGGGACGGGACGGGAGGAGAAGGGAGCGGCTCAGTACTCACACGAAGGCGTGATAGACGAAGGCCCATCCGCGGGGCCGCTCCAGCACGTTGTACAGGTAGTTCTGCAGCCGGCGGTACTTGGCGTTCCTGCGGCAGCTCTGTCCGCTGCTGTACGACAGCGGCTTCCCCAGCAGGCTCATGCGGGCGCCGTGCTTCCCGCGGCGGCCCTCCCGCAACCCGGCGGGGGCGGCCGCGC